>CM017559.1:27014722-27270327 GCA_007844125.1 Sinonovacula constricta | reverse complement strand
GAATTCATGGTACACGTTTGTGTTTCCCAAAAAAACAGTTAAATATTTAAATAAGCAGTTTAGTCTTATATATTTCTGACTCGCCACAGCACAGGTTCCTTTGTTATTAGTCGCTGGTACCTGTCCTAGTTCCATCAACAACTTCCGCTAAAATAATAACCACATTAATTTTCTGTTATTACCTCACAGGAGTACCACACTGAAAGTAAAATATAGTTATGCTACAATTTTATTTCTGCAATGAGCAAATTAAACAAAATAGACTTAAATGCATTATTTTTTATGTCAGACTGGAAACAGTTGTGTGTTATAAAACTTGTTAAAAGGGGTTACCGATGATAAGACTTCAAAGTTTTCGTAAAAGCACCGCAAATATCTAAACACTTAAACATTTCTTAAATGCACACATTACTTGCGTAAACTGCTACCAGGAAAGAGGTAATGAATCGTGGCGCGATGGTGTTGATTGCCGTTTTGTGATTTCGTTACTCCGATTCGGTGGTCATTAAATGCAGTTAACTTCTATTTGCTGTTCTTAGCATGTACACGCATACATCCTACGCAGTTAAGTCCAGTATTAAGGAAGATTTTCCAAGAAAATTGTCTTTTGTTTATTTTAGGGGATGAAATAAAAGTTTCACAGATAAATGAGCTTGGTGTAAATTGCATACAGAGCAGTCTTTTAAAGCAGCAAAAATGTCTCCAGAATTGTGTTCCATGTTATAAAGCTTATTGACTGTCCGTTATCGAATCATTATTTTGTCTCCATCCCTATGTTAGTGTGTAAGTAGTTGAATTTTAAATTGTTTCCTTCTACAGCTTGTACTTAAAATTGCCCAAAATACATCACCTTTGTTTTATATATTGCATAACTTAATGAACAGTTTATTACGAGAACTCTTAATTAGGAACTAAGTCTTTTGAAATAAAATGTTAAAATGTATTGTTAAAAGTCTTTCAAATGTAGAATTGAAATTTTCTCACCATAATTTCGACAGATGCGACAAAACTCTCAAAACATTATCAAAAGCCGTAACATATCACGGAAGCATGCTAATGAATAAAATCATGCTCAACTGGTGCTGAAATAGAATCCGCAGTTGCTAATGAAGGAAGAGGGATTTACTTTCGTGAGGTGGCTGTTTGATTAAGTATGCTAAATGTAAAATTTAAATGATGGTATTTGCCTTACAAATTAAAGAAATGTTATTGTCAAATTTATCTGAAAGATAGGAAGAGGATGGTTTAAGGCATGTTCTTTAAGCCTAAAATTAGAGCTTGTAATCTAAGTTTATTAATTAAATTTACAAGGAAGTGAAATGGGTACCGGAACAAAACCCCACCTAAAGACAATTTCAGCGATGACAATAAAATTAATATCAGCACGAATGTTAGCACGATTGAAATGTACTACATGTACATATCTTAAGGAACAAACATACGAGCACTCACGCACGCGCGTACGCACGCACGTAGACACACATCATACGCACGCAGACACAACCACACACAACCACACACAACCACATACACACACACACACGAGCGAAAGCAAGCACGCACGCACGCACGCACACATACACACAAACGTCATACAATACGTGCTAGAGTATATTATATATATGTGCTTATATAGTATTTACTATACAGGGGAGCAATACACTACACTGGAGTGTCAGGAGTCCCGGACAGGCAGGCAGGTTCTTGACAGCAAATGTGACGGTGTTGTTCGGCCGACGCCTCTCCAAAGACTATGTAACGCTATCACGTGTCCACCGAGGTATGGAACAGAATAGTAGAAAATTGTTTCAGTGACGTACATTGTATATGTGATTGTGTAACACTTGAACAAACATATTAATTTGTCACATGATCAAGGCGGGTAAGTAAACAAAAGACCAAAACAAAGTTACTATTATAAATTTAAGTGTGAAATGGCAGTAAAAATATAGGAAACGTAGGAGGGGAAATCGAATTTACTATTTTATTAAATGTGATGAAGGCGGGAACCATAGAGGGAGGAGAAAATTGGAAACATGAAAGTAAAGTCGATAAATGCCAGGTACTCGAGGTATTAAAGTGCATTTTTACATACAAAAGGAATTTGATAAAAATTGACAAAAAAATGAAAGGCAGATTTATGAACATTCAACATTCATATTTAATTATTTCAGACAAAACAGAATAAGGCATCACGGGAATATAAAATCCGACAAAGTACAAAATGAAGTCCTTTAATAAGACGCGGGAGCATCGACTATTGTTCTTTGTAAACAATTATATACACTTGTAATTGTATCAATTACTGCAACTTATTATGAATAATTAATTTAGTGAAAAGAAACTCACTAGGATGCTATTTTACAACATAAACAAACGATTGTGGTTTAAGGTTTCTTTCTCGACTTGCCAGAGGTTTAATCACTTGTTTGTGTTCTTTTTTGGTTCTTATATATTATGACACAAAACTAAACATTCACAATCTCCAAAAACCTAGCTAGGATTATCTCGTTTTTTTAATTGCCAACATTTAAATCAGAAAATGGTTAATTATTTCACTGACAAGGTGCAGTAGCACATTTTGTGGTAGATTGTTAACAATATAGAAATTGACTGACCTCTATATTTGCCTCAAGATCAATTTAACCATATTTTGAAAATTAGGGATTATCAATGTATACATGTTTGCAATTCCGTATGGAAAAACCAGAGGAAAATTTGACAAAGATTCAATGTGCATTACCCACCTTTTTCAAATTGCAACTATCACTACACAATGGTTAAAACATGCATATTATATAGTGAAACCCGATGCGTAGTAATAGAATCCCCGACTTGTAACTCCTCGGACTGCTTAGATTCTTCAGTACGAAGATCTTAATGTGGGGAAGTCTTCCAGCTGACCTGCGGTGCGCCGGAGGTTCTACCCAGACATTTATCTAAGGCATTCCTCTACCAAAACAGCTTTACATCGCTATAATGACGATTATTGGTCGCTGCATTATACATGTATCTAAAAAGCTGCCAAAAACAGCAAGTGAAAAAAAAATAAAGACGAAAACAGTTAGACGAAATTTCATAAACAGACAAAAACAAACAAGCATACAATATTAACACCTCTGAACAAATGCCATATAGGCTGTTCTCGCCTGCTAGTTATATTCGTTACATATATGACACATTTCCAGCTGGAACGTGAGCGAGTATGGCGAATGCAGCGCCCCATGCGGAGGCGGAAGCCAGTCCCGGACTGTAGAGTGTATCCAAATGACAGCTTCTGGTAGTGCAGAGAAACTTCCAGTTTTTCGGTGCTCGGACCCGATCCCCATGTCCGAACGATCCTGTAACCTGATGTTCTGTCAGGCGGAATGGCATACCGGGCCATGGGGAGAGGTAAGGCATTCAGGATTAGTGATTAAAGTGGGATGGCGTCTTGTTAATGTCAAACGACTTTTGTTGCTTTTCTGCTCGTATTGAAAACCTTTTCAAGTTTCATCACTCGAACAAACATTATATTTACATACAATATGTCGAACTTTGATCTCATGAACTTGTCAACTTTCGTGATGCACATTTGTTTATTCAAATTCAAATCTACAAAATAATAACGACTTCTTGTAAGTTCACTAAGTCACGTGGCTGAATGACTAAATTTTCATGTTTATTTATTGGATTTTCGCTATTTTTAATAGTAATATGTATTGTAACTATACTAGTACCAACAGGTTCTTTGTCATATGGTACAATTACGAAGTGGGCTTATTTATGCTAATTGTATATTACAAGGTTTGTGTTCCTTCTTGTCATGCAACTAAATGTGGTTTGTCTTACCTGCTAACGCTTTAAAGTGTTTTAAGTATTGATTAATATCATTGAGTTATAGTACACTTATACACACATATCTTGTATTTGTTCTACAGTGTTCCGTGACATGCGGTCTTGGAATCGAGACCCGGTCGGTTTTCTGTGTCAAGTACTTGAAGGACGGCGTGCGTGTCAACGTCTCGTACACCGAGTGTATCGGCCCAAGGCCAGCACTGACCAGACAGTGCCACTTTGGGGACTGTTACAGGCTTGAGCATCTTCCAGCAATCAAGGAGAAGAAGGGAACATACATACAACTTAAGCGGTTCAAACGGGTGAAACTAGTGGTCGGAGAGACCGCGGTCTTGTTACCAAATCAGCCAGTAAAAGTTCGCTGTCCAGTGAAAAACTTTAGGAAGAAATTAATCTTTTGGACCAAGAATCACAGACTTGTGCCTTTAGTTGGAAGAGTTAGGGTGTCATCTAACGGTGCATTGAGAATTTCACGTGGTAATCCGGTTATGGATTCGGGCATTTTCACGTGCAGTGTCGGCATGTTACATGCACATGTCAACATAACGTTCCAGTCGAAAAAGGATGCACGGGAGAAGAAAGAAGAGATTTTGAATCTTATTTTTAATGATACGCCTCAGAAGGACGACATGTATAAATCCAATTTTAGTAATTTTATAAATCCAAACACGTCAAAGACTGACGTGTTTTCTAGTTTTTCTATGACCAATTGGTCAGAGTGTTCCAAACGTTGTGGACGGGGCTTACAGACCCGTCATGTGACATGTAATCAAATTACAGACAATTACATTCGGCTCCTTCCCGAAGTTGAGTGTGAGAAGAAGGGTTTACAAAGGCCAACATCTTCACAGAAATGTGTTGTTCAGCTGGAATGTCCTATGTGGGTCACTAGTGAGTGGTCTGAGGTTCGTATTGATTATTACGCTTTCATTTGGGCTGAATTTCTAAAGTTTTACTCTATTAGACGCGCGTTATACAAGCGTGTAGCAGAGATGTCTTTTTGAAATCTATATTCTTCTGGGTATTATCAAATGATTTATGTAGTAAAATGTTTGTATCTTTTAAAGTCTCATTTCCATCTTCCAAATTGACTGAACTCACTCTCACTAGAAAACAACAGATCTGAAAATACTATACCAGTGGAAATATGCACGAAGATAAGTTAATAAGATACAGTACCATTGACACAAATACGTCTTGATAACACATCTAACGCATTGGGAGCAAACTATTCTTTAAAAAAGCGGAAAGAATTTTATATACCGGAAGATAACTCTATAATCACGCCTTGGGGTGATTGTTGTAGGAGAAAAACTATTTTCACTAATTCAAAAATCTTGATAGAAATGTCTGTTTTAATGCACTTTATTATCCGGACGAAAAATGTTTGGTGCCGTATGAAATGCACAATATAAATCAATGGATAAAGTTGTTATTGTATAGTTTTCGCTAATATTCTTTTCTTTTTCGTTGGAAATTTGTCCATCTATATACATGTAAAGCAATCAAAACAACATTTAAGAGTTTGTTAATGCAAGATTGTGCATAGACTGCCTCTTATGTTATAATCTGAGTTATAATCTTAAAGTGATGTTTGGAAGGTTTGACAATCGTTCACTATGATTAATTGGTATTTTATTCCAAACTTTAAATTACATCCTGTCAAATATTACGACTTAAAAATATGAAATGCAATTTCACAGTTATGCAAGCGATACTGCATTTTATATCCAGTTATTTTACTCTACGCTTCACAAACGAACAATTAAAACATCTATAACTGTATCCGGCTGTACATGTCAAAAACGCCTTTTCGACCTCTACAAACAATACAGATACCTTCTTGCAAATACCATTATACAAAATCAGCAGCATTATTCACGAATGAACTCCATCGCAATCACATGATATATAATCACGACCGTCAAGTAGTCATCATAGTAAAAGACGCAACCACACAAATGACAACGAAAAATACCTTTTTCGCAACATCACCTGTGACCAAGATTCGACCTAGATACAAATGTCTAGTTCTAGGATATCACCAACACCAACGTCACAAACAAATAAACTATTCATAGGGACGCATTTCTGCAACATGCAGCCTACTCATTGATACACTAAATAGAAACTCTTGAGTAACATTTAGATGACAATACTAAATGTGCATCTGAATAAATGTGTTTGAACTTACTCATTTATGCGCCAGTGGTTCTGCCCAAACGTAAGTTTGTTGTCACCAATAATTAGCAGGATGTCGCCTATATTGTTACTATAATTGTATTGGCGCGATGTTAAAAACAACAAACAAATGTGCTTTACATTGAATGCGTAGGAGAAATCTTCCATACATGCATCTGGCTCCTCTGTCTGTCCCACTGGTATAAACATTTGGAAAGAAACGACAATATAATGGAAATGAAGAGGGTTGCATATGTCCAATTAATTTTGATCTTTTTATTGCACCCAGTGCTCCAGCCAACAGTGCAGTAAGAAAGGGTTCGCGTGGCAGAACCGCCGGGTTGCGTGTGAGTATCGCAATGGCACACGGACCTCTGAAGACCGCTGTGACGGTCAAGACCAACCTCCCGACAAGAAATCCTGTCCTAATCCAGAGTGTGTCCCGCTCTGGCATACCTCTGACTGGTCCGAGGTAATTAACCAAAATGTTTCAATTATCTTTCATTGACCATATAATATGGTGTAAATGAGCTTAGTCAGAATCGCTGTAATATTGTATTTTTTATTCACTAATGTACATAATCGCAATCGTGTTAAATTGAAGTACTCTTTAGTATCTTTTTTTTGATATCGATGGAATAATTATCCATGGCGGCAATACAATGTTGTACAAATACATTCATTTATAAGGACAACACATTATCTTCACCCAAAATGCTTATTTGTCTAATGTTTAATGACATTTTTGAAAAATTTTCCAGTGCCTGCCTCGGTGTGGTAAAAGGGGTCAGAAAATTCGGTCCTTTTTCTGTGTTTGGAGTACCAGCAAAATTACCGCTGGCGATAACAACTGTCAGGGCCTCTCTCGACCGTCTGTCTCAAAACAATGCCAACCGAATCGCTGTCCTCATCCAGGTTTGTGGCGGTGTCTTATCCGGGGTCACTTTATTGTGCCATAAAATTAATATGTCTCCGATAAATAGTGCACATTTTATTATAGATCTTTATTCGTATATCGGGCCAGAGGTCCATGGATAAACGAGTATACTAACATACATAACCGTCATTGTCATGGTAGTTTAGTAATGTTTTAATGTTATACACAAAGATATTATACTGAAGAAGTTATTTAAAATAAGTTTTCAACTTGTTGCAGTTCGGAAAGCTATATGTAGTGGTAAGAGCATGGCTATAGTGCATAAAAACAAAATACAAATACATGTATCTAAAACTTACCAAAAACATACATGTAGCAAGAATTTTGATGTTAGTTGTCATTTGTTTAAATGGCTTTCAAAACATAGGTAGCCAGAGTAAAATTTACTTGTTTACTACTTGTACTAGAACATAATTTACGAAATTTCAAGGTACATGCAATTGTCTAAAACAACGGTTTTAGATAAATGTTTCTCAGTTCCCTATATTACTTACATTCTAATAATATAGAAATATATAATCAAATTATTATAATATATGTTGAGACTTGTGATTTTGCTAGTAGCCGTTACAAGCATATATAAACCCTAGGGACTATGACGGCAGCTTGTATATCTATGGGTATCCCTATAACCCGCCCACAATATTTACCGAAAACAAGCTCAAACGTTTGGCTATGCACTTTTTGTACCATGATCACATTGAATTAAAAATTTACCTTTAATTATTCGTTATTAAGTCATCCTTTTTATTCATAGGTACCTGGGTCAAATTTTAAACAATTTATGTTTAATTTAATAGTGACACATACATACATGTAGTGTATTGTATATTTCAGAAAGAATACGTGTTACAAATTACGTTTGTATCTTTTGGAAATCTGCATATCTTGATTTACATGTTATGTCAATTTAAATCATTATCACATAAATATTTGGGCACTTACAACATACCAACCATGTGTTTATAAAAGTAAGTAGTCCTATTATCAATTATGTTTACTCACAATTCTATATAACCACATATATCGGTTTGACTAGATAGTTGACGACGTATTTCCACAGCAAACATACATTACAATTATTTGTTATTTTTTTTTACTGTATATTTCAGATGATTGTACGGACCTGTCAAGGTATTGCAGTCTGGCCGAACAACTTAATCTGTGCCGATTTGCCAAATTCAGACAGAAATGTTGCCGTACCTGTCGCAGGGCTAACCTCTCATCGTTCGCGTGAACACCGTTTCCCATATACTAGCTCATTCTGGCCGCAAGATATACAAGTCTACAAACTTGTCATTTTTTTTATAAATAATCAGAATATAAAAGCTTTGATTAAAGTTAAGTTGCAAAATGTATGTACTGGCATGTACATTGGATCAGAATTGTAAATGTAAAGTCTGATTCTTAATAATAACCAGGGCACGGTGTTTTCCAATTCCAATTTATTTATGGGGAATGGCATTATAATTTCTAAGCGCTTTCTTGCATATTATTAAACACCCAATCTCCAAACAAAGCTAAAATATGTCCTTTTTAGGAAGAGCATTTTTTATTTTATTTATTGATATACGTATCCTATGCTTAAATATGTTTATTCAAAGACAATTGGGAATATTTGACACTTTTATACACACGTGATAAAACAGGCCCAGACATTACCAATGAATATATCCATAATCTTTTTTTAAGGAAGATTATATTTTTATTATTTTTGTAATACGTATGTATAAGGTTTAAGCACATACTTGTTAGTTCATTTAATCTAAAAATAATTCAAAGATGAACGATATGGCATGTATAGAATATTCAAAGATTGTTGTATATGTCGTCGTTGTCGACAGTTGTTGTTATTCCAGAGTAACATCACATACCACATTTTTGTATTGATATTTAATTTATTGTACATAATTTATTGTACATAATAGATAAATTGATGTTAGTCATACTTATAGGGCTTGCAAGATGTAAATGTTAAATTATAAAGTCATTTTGTACTTGATTTACAACATGTTCAAGGGAAAGAAAAACATATTCAAGCTTATATCATAGCATTTTGAATTACATTCAATACATTATGCATTCTTTTATAGTAGCAATAAAAACATTAAAATATAAAACATCTGGCATGATACTGTAATTCAAACGTGTTGTCTACGCAAAATAAAATTATTGAAAAATAAATTGCACACATTACAGTAAACCTTCTAACAGTCTTGTCGAAGTAAATATATGATGGCTACTCAATATTAAACGGTAAGCCATCTAATTTGCCAATTCTAAATACATCTACTTTGGTTGCATTATTGTCAGGTTATATGTGTCTTTTTTCCAACTACACGTTAAAACAATGTGACAGTTGAGGAATAATAAAAAGCGATTGTCATAAAATTATTTATCTTATTAATGTTTTGGGTTTGGATTGTAATTGTATATAAAATGAGTATATTGTTTTATCGAGTTCTTATTAAATGTGAGAAAATGAATGTATTGTTGGCAGTCCCTTTTTACCCATTTAAACATTGATACAAACACTTTTTAAAAGCATTAACAGCTTCATGTGTTAACTTGGCTATCTGGTTAGATAATCCAAAGTTTTAAGAATACAACGTGTAGAATAAAATGAAAAAAGGTCATTTCAGTCCATCAAATTAGCATGCTTTCGAAAATGTTTCCTATTTCCCACAGAAAATATTTCCGTTACGTAATAAGTTTATAACAGCTCTGCTTGATATCGGTCACAATACCTTGGAAAAAAATTAAAACTGCAAAATAGATTCTGTGTTGTTTTATAGCCTAACTATTACGAGACGGCGGTTCTGTATCAAGCAACGTATGGCCATTCGTAACGTGTGTATTAAATTGAAATTTCCAGCTGTTCTCATGAATGTCAACAAAATACAAATTTATTACCATGGGAGAGGCATTTATTTGAATTGCTAAACAACTGCCATTGGTGTGCTGCCACGGAACGTCGCCTTTTGTTTTTGACCACTTCTGTATTTTGTGATGCTAAAATCGTTGATTAGAAAAGTCATTTTTTATGCAGAAAAAGTGTTTAGCATCTGCAAAAACATGACAATAATTGGGATGAATATAGAATTTAAGCATAAGAAACAGCGATCTGCTTTCTCGTAAAAGCTGTCTAGTCATAATGGACCTGTAGAGCTTCTTATGGACAAACATACCATTCAAATATTCCCAATAACAAAGTCTTCGAGATTTCCGAACCATAATAAGTCAGAATAAGTCTGAAGGCATATCCAATATTTTGCAAACCATCTGACTTATATCATGTACAATAAGGATTTAGACGTATCAGGAATATGTCATACCCAACAATTACGCATACGGTCACAGGAAATGAACATTCCCGATCAATCATAATTGACTCTTGGACGCTGTAATGCATACATTACAAACATGATTTAAGTTCTTTTGATTTCATCAAAAGGCACAAAATACAACGCATATCGAATATCAAAATAATAATTACAACTTTGCTAGTTTGTATTGTGTTCTAAAATTCCTTTTACTTTTAAAAAATGTACATTTCGTTTTGACATATTCAGTTGCAATTTTATCGAACGACTATCAACTTTTTCTTATTATATGCCATCGCTTAGGGGTCTTTCATTTTAACCAGCTTTAAAAAAATCCAAGTCAGTCCTTTTGCCAATTTACCGTTCCAAGGTGGTAACTTTTTTTTCTTTTTGTGAATAATGTCTCGTCTCTAAGTTTTTGTTACTCTGTATACCTTTGTCTAGCGGCAGTTTAAATTCTTATGTTAGCTTGTCCTCTTTTCCTATTCAACCTAAAGTATCCGGACATTCCAGTTAATTAAACAGGAGGTGTTATTATGCTTTGATCATATTTTCTATAAAAACAATTATAGTTGCGATTTTAAGCGAAATACAAGTCTGGTTTATTTGATGTCTTTCGACTAGTTTGATTAGTTAAGTATTCGATTCAAGTAAACCGAAATTAAATCTAGCACAAAGATATTTTCAAGAACTTTGTTAAAATTAGTTTGCTCTGCTGTTAATATTTAGTCTTCTAAAGCAGATGATTAATTTGCAAGTAAAACGAATATTTTTTAAAATTTTATTGAATTGTTAAGTCGTAGATTTGATTGCTTTCTTCGGTTCATGCATTAACACTAAGAGCAATGGATCCTAAGTTTACACGTCGTAGGCTGAGCACCATGTTAAGGCATAGTAATAAAGGGTGACTAATTAATGGCTTTCTCCACCTTTTATTTCTGTTCAAGTTAAGACGTACAATCACTGACGAAATTGTTTTAAATTTCGGTTGCAAAGTGAAACTCAAAACTCGAAATGATTCAGAAAGAAATAACTTGTGTTTTTCAAAGCACGTGCTATTACCAGACGGAGTATTCTTGAACATGTTTACAATCTTATTCACGTATAAGCTCGATTTAACCTGGAAAATGTAGCTTAATATAAGTTCATTATGCTTAATTAGTACTATTCTGCTGTGCTAGGAATGTATTTCACGAAGGCGGAGGGACAGGACACAATTCTGACTTTATGACTATTTTGATGTACATTCTGAACATTTGTTATTGTTAAAGATTGGTGTTATTGCTGCTAGTTCTGATTATGTTAATAATAATCTAAGTGATGTGAATGATTTATTTTGGATGTTTGTAATTCTGATGATGATGGAACTGTTATTTACATTGACTCTTATGGTTAATGATATGCCACAAAGCTTCCGATAAGACTTTTCTCTCTGTTCAATTATCAACTCCTGAATTTAAAACTCTCTAGCATCGATGGCTATTTTAGTAACGCCAAACCTTATGCAGTGAGCACAAATTCGGCTGTGTTATAGCTTAAGAAAAGTGATTGATTGAAAATGTAAAAGATCACAGACTCGGGTATTTCTGTCCACGAGACTAATTTGTGTGGATGATTATAGAATGGACCAAAAAGCAAAGGACCTTTATTTCACTGTGTTCTGTGCATATAAACGAACAAATGTATCTACTGTACCTTATGGTGTGATACAACTGCATGAACTACATAAAACAAAAATAACATTTTGGTTCTATGTTTTAGAGATTTATACGAAAACCTATCGTAGTTCAGGGGAGAAGCTGTCACAAGATTATCAAAGCTAATCTCTTAAAAGATAAACATCTACAAGATGAATACAATAATCATATCGCCTATATTAAAGACCCTTTAAATATGAATGTACGAGAATATCTACTGGTAAAACAAATTATACGGTGCCTATTTAAATAAGGTATAAAATGTACATTCATTCAAACTAACTCAAACTCACCTTGCACAGAAAGAAAGCACACCACAGCAAATCCAAGGTTATCATTTCTAAATAAACAGGCTGACATGAGCCATTCTTGTTTCTTTAAACCCTAAGTAGCTTCTAAAGAATCAAGCTCTTTTATGTTAATTGAAGTACTTTTATGTATTCTTTGTTCATCGTGCAACATTCCGATATAATACAACGTGACTTTTGTAGCTATTATGGCTTTTCAGTAGTCTTCTTACAGCCTCTGGCTGCCAGGTGATTCATATTAAAACAGGAAAAAACATTATAATGCCGTTATTACTGCTGAGTTAATATTTGCGCGATGGACTTTTTGTACTTACTACATTCATAACTAGCGGTTTCACGTATTTTTTTTTATACCTGTTCTCAAATAAAATATATTGCATAAGTAACGCAGTAAATTTCTAAAGTAACTTTTTGGACAGGAGTTTCACAGGAGTTTCACAAAGCGGTCTAAGTTTTACAATAAAAACATATATTATAGACGACGGAAATAGCGTCCGTCATGATTGTCGAGTGGGTGACACGCCAAGCCTCTCATAATAATGGTCTTCGGTCAGAATGACGCTTTCATTTTTTTATTTTTACCCTTGATCTTTAGTAAATAATAAAATAATTTTATTAAATAAATTGACGGTTATTATATTTGGGGTTTCATCAGACAGCGCTGTAACATTGCTAGTCCACATACATAATAAACAACTTAACACAGAGCAAGTTTGTTTAAATTTTATTAAGATGCCTTCAATGACTATGGAGCTGTAACCAATTAAGGATACTGACATTGGTTCAAACAAATAGATATTTACTTTGTATAATCCCGACAACGGTCCCATCTAAAAAAGCGAATAGTGTATGTGAAGAATATGGTTAGTTTGAAACAGATTTGCGACATAACCATTTTAGATGTCACGAGGGGGGCATACACACTGCTGTCTGCAGACGGTAGACGTTTTATATGCAAATTTTGATAAAACAGTGGTTGTTTTAAGTGCTTTTCTTAGTATCACTTTGTATTATACCGAATTTTCGTCGCAGTCGCCGTTAGAGATGCGCATTTCAACATATTCATAAAGAGCAATGTCAGGTCATATCTCAACTAACTCTTTTACACTTTAATACACAATTAACTACATGTACATGGATTTTGGTATTACTCTTCATTCCTGAAAACTGACTGCTTGATACAGAATTCAGACAAAACATTTGTCTTGGCCAGAGCCTGTTTGTTTGTTTGTTTGTTGGGTTTATCGTCCCACCAACAGTATTTCAGTTATCTGGTAGACGGTGTCCACTTGAAGCAGATATAGTGCTGATCAGCCGCAAGTTTTTTCTGTCTAATCCAAAGCAAAATAGAGTTTTCATAATATTGTCTAATGTAGAACGTTTCCAAAGTTGACCTCGAATGGATCTACCTATGCAATAACATAGCATTACTTAGGGCACCAAAAGCATTTTTGCAGCTTTTATTGAGGTAAAATTGTACTTTAAGCTGTACTTTCAGTTGAAGTAATGTATATGCCTCAGTCTGTTAATCAACTTATTTTGGGAACAAAAAGGTTTATAAAAAAGGTTTATAGGCTTGGTATGTATAATTAAGCCATGTAACGTAAACAATTATATTAGGCAAGTTGTTTTTACATTTTGATGTAAACAACCCTATGATCCATAACGTCAACCTGCGTCAATATGACTTCTGACAACACTCAGCAAGTGTCAGGCAAATAGAAATTAGAACGAAGGTCAGAGGATATTTTTTGTGGATGAAAACAAAGCAAAATGTTTCAATCATATTATTATATTAACAATATTTTTTATAAGTAATAGATTAGTATGATAAAAAACTAACTAACTATAGTAGCAAACAAATAGCTGGAAGAACTTCCCATTTTAAGTCCTTTGTCCCCAACGGGATTTGAACCCACCTCATGTTCAGCTAAGCAGTCAGAGGAGTTACAAGATGGCGCCTTTACCACTACACTGTAAGCAACAAAATGTTTTAATGCGACGACAATTTTGCATAACAATTAAAATCTATGACCCAAACCATTTGATTTTTGTACAAGTACCACTTCGACTAAACTTATTCTGCTGAGATAGAATTGCGCATAAACTATTTACGCAGATATAAAGCAGACGCGGTTTGACAACAAACTACTTATATGAACTCCAAGATAACTATAATGTCTTCGATATAAGGCTATAAATTCTTCAATGTTGAAAGGCAACATTAGACAGATGCTCCAATCAGGAAATTGTCGTGCATTTATCATCCACGTATAAATTGTTAAAGACTGTTAGATAATTGTTCGCATCCACTTAAGAAACACTAACTGTTTTATATTGTTAAAAATCAAAACGCACAATAACCATGGCAGAAACATTTATTGTTTTACCAGCTACAAAGCGGGTTTCAATTTTCCGCGGTTTATATGTAATGATAGAAAATTTATTTTATTCTTAATTTTGTAGGAGCCATAAACATGCCAGACAATGAAAAGGTAGAAAAAAGAAAAGAAATTTAAAGAATAATAAAACAAAAGGAAAACTGCAGTTTATTATCATATTTTAAACCTTGGACCTCTAACAATCAACTGCTGTACCGAGTGCTTCCTTGTACAAGTATGGTTTACGATACATTGTGATAAGCAAGTAATGACAACTATGTTAAGTTGGATTGTGTTTAAACATTACATAAATTCCTTCGTGTTTTTTACATTGCTTATTTTAATTTTCACATATAAAGTCACTGCATGTGGGCTGTTTTATTTCAACCAGTTTCCATCCTAGTCGGTCCATATGTCGATTGACCGTTTCAAGGGCTGTAACTGTTTTCTTCTTCTTTTTATGTGTAGTGTCTTTGTTTTTTGTTACTTTTAAATTTACTCTGTATGCCTTGGATGTTTAAATGTAAATGCTAGTGGTTATTCGCATTGGACCTTTTCAAATTTTCCTATTCAACATACGTATATTATGATTTGACGGGTTTCAACAGATGCTTACTAGTAAATTTACAATTGAAAATCTTACCATTGGAGGGACAGTCGCGATTGTTTAGCACAGTTTGAGATGAGCCATATATGACTTGACTTTATGTAATATTACACATCAATATAAATTATTCATACCATTTTCAAGATATTTCAATTAATCATACAGGACGTCGAATTATGTTGTGTTTTATTTTTGCAATAAAAACAAAGGTGTTTTTAAAAAACTTTAAACGTTTAAAATTGGATTGCTTAGCTGTTAATATTCAGTCTTCTAAACTCATGAATAATTTGCAAGTAAAACGAAACTGAGTTAACGGCAACCATGTTTTAGTTTTTATTTCATTTAACTTGTTTGGTAAGTCCAAATTTTCATTGCTTTCTTTTATTTGGTGCATGCATAAACAATAAGAACAATAGGACCTAATTTTACAAGGAGAAGGCTGAGCACCATTTGATGACACAGTGATTAGGCAGGCTAATGAATGGCTTTCTACACCTTTTGTTTCTGTTTAAGTTTCGTTTAAAAACGAAACTTGAAGCTTGAAATGAATCAGAAAGACATGGGCTACGTTACCGTTCTTAAAAATTCTGACAATTTTCTTCGTGTACAAACTTGATTTA
This sequence comes from Sinonovacula constricta, assembly GCA_007844125.1. NCBI lineage: Eukaryota > Metazoa > Mollusca > Bivalvia > Cardiida > Solecurtidae > Sinonovacula > Sinonovacula constricta. Next base: position 27,254,436 of record CM017559.1, on the reverse strand, counting down.
ATCTTTCAAATGAAGCTAAAAATGAATAAGAAGGTCGTGAAGGCTGAATCATTACTGATTTGCTAGGAATTGGTAAAGAAGCACAAAGGTGAAGGGGCACAATGACAAACTATCCAGTTTCGACTTCATAACGATTTCGATTTAAATTCTGGTGATAATTACGACGATTTAATTATTTAAGATTGGTATCATTGCTGCTGATTATGGTGATGGGGACGGAGTGACGTGAATGGTAAATTTTCTAGTTCTGATGAATGATGTACTGGAAGTTAACATCGCCGCCAGTAATTAAGGCTACGCAACAAAGCTTCCGATATCACATTGTCTCTCAGTTAAAACATGTACAATTATCAACATTTGAATGTAACACTCCCTTTCACCGATTGCTACTTTAATCACGCCCAACATTAGGCAGTCGGCACAGATTTCGCTGAGAATTACATTATAAAAGTGGTTGATATCGGAACCTAATGAAAACGGCAAAGTGCAAAAGTCAAGGTTTCGGGGATTTTTGTCTGCAAGATTCATTTGTGTAGATCAAGATAAACTGGACCAAAATCAAAGGACTTTAGCTGTTTTCAGCATTTATAAACGAATGTTTTTAACCATTGCATCTTATAATATGATGATATGATTTAACACAAGAATTTACTTACTAGAAGTTACTGATTACGGTGGTTGCGTATTGTTATTTGTTGGGGAATGCTAAAAGTTTCTCAGTGTGAAACTGTTTAAGGTGTTAAAAAGCTTACTTTGGTACCGTACATTGTTACAAGTGGACGGAGACGATTTTAACAACTGTAATGAGCTGTGGCATCAGAATGTGAATGTTTGCATAATTTATAATGCATATTAGTATAACTTTTTTTCATTTATTGTGCTAATCTAATTACTAATCTTACCATAGTGGAACACGAATAAGTTCAATAAAATCTGTTATAGCTACTTGTCTAATATAATCTTTTTAATTAGGTATTTAATGTGTCATATATAAGAAGAATCGTTTTTCTGATATGCATGTAAACAATTGTTGTAAACGACATATTCGTTTCTACAGTGAAACCTCCCTACAGCAACATTTGACGAAGGCACAGAAAACTGTTGTGTGCAGAGGTGTTGTTGCGCAGAGGTCATCATTGATGCCCAGTTAAAATACCCTGTAGAAAACATTATTTTATTTCAACATTACTTTATGGCTGTTTTAATAATATCAAAGGAGTAGTATTTCAAATATTCATAATGTAGTTATGACTTAGACTTTTGTTGAAAAAGAAGAAATAGAAGAGCATGCAAACATACATAGTGTAATTTTATATACTGTAAATATCTTAGTATAAGAATCAGATAAATACAAAAGTATTTTAATTAAATAAACTAAGAATATCTAAACTGAGCACTTAAGTTAATATATGCCGCTACACTTAGTCAACATTTAATTCAAATTGTCAGCTGCAGATAAAGAATAGTCATCTTCATTGTTTATTTCTTAAAACCCTCCTATAAGTTTTTGATTAAATAAACATTGTCATTAGTCACACTTACCAATAAACTGTATTTTTTCCTTCTATTATCACTGTTTGAAACAATGTAACAGGTGTTTTTCACACCTAACTAGTTACCTGTCAAATAGACACTGGATTAGCACCTATTCTAAATTAGTCAACCATGATTCCTTATCCATAAAGAAATATGTGAAACTGCTCGTGTAGCCCCAGGTAATACTCAACAGAGGTTATCACAGCATTTAGGGACATATTTGAATGACCGTTTACTTTAACTCAGAGGTGGTGCTGCTCAGAGGTTAAAATGCACTTAAATCTTGAGGAGGGGTGGGGGATAAAAGGGTTGCTGCTTAGAGGTTGTTGCTGCTCAGAGGTGCCTTAAGAAGAGTTTTTATTGTATATTGAAATTTATTATTAAGACGATGTGTAAGCATTTTCATTGAAGCACTTTTTAATATTAAATATAATTATTAACTTATTTTGCATGCTTATTGTCAATGGTATAAGGCATTAAAATAATAAATAATTAAAGCATTTACAATAAAAAAAACCATCAGCTTTGATGCATCCTAACGAACGAAAACCATCAAGCAAAGATTTGAAACATAATTAACCCTTAGAAACAACATCAACACAATCACATTATCGATAATGTTATGAATCGAAAGCATTAAAATTTCCTATCATAAGTGGAAAGCTTTCTTTTATTTCTCACATAAACATGCTTGTTGCAAATTGCATTCGAGACTTTATTCTTCAAGTAGAATGCTAATTTGAAGAGTGTCATTGCTGCAAAATTGAGTTACCCATAATACAATATCCTAATCACATTTTTGGAGAAAAGACAACTGTGTTAATTTTCTTTGTTGTTTAAAATAAATAATTTGACATGATCCATTAAGATTTCAACACACAGTCTTGATTTTCGTTAATGTAATATACTATATGAAGCCTTTAAGTAGTCTTAGACAAATGCGCTAAATATAAAACGCTAAATATATGCGTACAACTTTCACACAAAAACAGGTTTAATTTTAACAAGTTTAAGAAATTAACAAGGAAAGATCCTGTACAAATTCACATGCTTTAGTGGTCGTAGAACATGGTAAGTGAAACACACCAAACACGGATGAAATTCTAACCTTAAGATTGTTTAAAATTTCACAAAACAACAACAAGCAAAATTTTATATTTATTTATGAATTTTGTTTATTTGTCTTTAGTCTTTAGTAGTATAAAACCAGTACACCAAAGAAACCTAAATATTCTTTATAGATAAGCTTAAAAGTACAATGTTAGTCGCTGTTTAGCAACTACAATACAACTGTCGAATCCAACTGGCTTAAACACAGTTCCAGGTCCTTATTTACAGATTCTTTCTGCTCACAAGCTATTTTTAGACAGATACTCAAGAATGCAAAGCATACTTGTACACGAAATCCAGACACAGTTTGTAAAGTCATTTTCTATGTTAAAGGATTTTAGTCACTATTCCTCGTCGAGAACATATTTATATACAGCTATTAGTTTTTAAAGTGGTAAATGAATTAATTCCGATCGGTTGGTTTGAAACCGTCATTTGGAATTTGTATGTGAAAACAGAAATGCAAATTTATTTCATTTTTATCCACATTCCAGTTTCTCCTTGACATAAAGCCCCGACGTAACTATGGTTACAACAAGAACGATATTTACACAAAAGTATCATGTTGTGACTATGTTGTGAAAAAGTATACCACAACAAGTCTTCTTGTTTAAAAAGGACTTCGTCATATGTCCTTGTTCATACAATGTTAACTTGCAGTGTGGTGGTTATAAAAAAAATCCTATGTTGTCATTTAAGTTATACTATAAGGAATATAATTTGCATTATTTGGTTACTAAATTCTTTCTACACATGGAAGGATGCTACAATCATTTACACTGCTTATTTAAATTAACTTTACTATCAACAATCATGTGTAGTTCTCCTTATGGACATGATATATATCCCCCTTTTCTAGATATCCTGTATACATGATTTTTAATTACATCACTAATGTTGTCATAACCTGTCTAAAAACGTCAGCATTTGGAAGTTTGTTTTTAATTAAAACAGATCGTGTTTCTTTTTATTGGTTGCATTTGAAAAAAAACCTGAGTGAGAAGTGCTCACAGAGGTAAGAGCTCTGTAAAACTGGTTTAAGCACCCCATTCGGTCCCTTTAGCCGACTGACAGTTCCAAGCCGGTAACTGTTCAGTGTTGCTCTTTTTGTTAAATGACGTATCACAGATTTGTTCTTACTTTTACCTTTGGCTTGCATGTGAATACCTTTGTATTGGGTCTTTTTTAAAATTTTGGTATATGTTACAATAGGACATATGGTCATATTTCCTTATTCGTTTTAAAAGATGAACGAAATAAACATATCGCCTCAGAAAGGACCTTAATGTTTGCATAACAAAATTATCCAGAACAAAATAAACGGCACTTTATTTACTTAAGTATTGAATGCAAATAATTTATAAACCAAAACTCAAATTGCACAGCAACGATGCAAGCCATTAAACTTACTTTCATATCTTATATCTGTCATAAACTTGTTTGTTTTATTTACTTAAGATTTACTTTCTTTTTCATTTGACAATGACATTTAAACACATTACATGTAGTCATATTGTTCTCTTCTTAATTGTACTATATCACTTAACGTTTGATACAATGACAATGTTTCGATAATTCCTTCTTTATTGATCCGGCAATATTATTCTTTATTAATATAACATAACAACACACATATTGTTACTTTTTAGCTGCTGCTTTATAGTAAGCAATTCGAAAGCAAAAATAAAAAATAAAAAATAACACATAAAAGCGTCTACCTACTTTCTTTGCGTTAAAACAATTACAACGTCCAATAATGCAACGTATATAGACTTGTCAAAAACCCATGTCACCACTCTAATTAGTTTATGACGTACATAAGATACTAAATTTTATTGTCAAATAGTTTTTTAGTTTTTTTTTTTGGTTTTAGCACAAAACGTATAAAATGGTAAAGGACAAGGTAACACAACGTGCCTTCTGGGGTTTGTATGGCTTTTAAAAGGTCTTTACACTGTCTGCAGACAGTTTATAGTTTATATGTAAATTATGATTGAGTAATGCTAGTTTGTCTATTCTTTCTGTGTTTAATTCTGTATCATGCCGAATATTCGTCAAAGTCCTTGGATGCTGTTACAAATTTTGAGGTTAAACTTGTTTGGAGTTATTAAAATTTCTGATTTATTAACGATCAGCCAATTGAATAAACCAGTGATTACGTCTCGCAAAATAAATAGAATTGATGCCATTTTTTAAATAAAGGAACGTCCTCTTTGACATTCTTCCAAGCATCTCTCAGATCATTAATAAATATGTTATATATATTATCGACTAGTTTAACGTGCAAGCATGAAAAAAACCCACTGTCTTATCCACTTTAAGTCTGCCACTTTATTTTTTTATAAAAGCTTCACTACTTGATACTGCTCTAGAGCCGAAGAAAATAAATTTAAACTATGCAAAATAGAAGTCAGAGTTGTTTAATAGCCTACATATTGCGAGACGGCAGTGCTGTGCTGTGCTATTCGTAACGTGTGTATAAAATTTAAATGCCCAGATGTTCTCATGAATATCAACAAAATACAGATTTATTACCAATGGGAGGGGTTTGAATTTGTATTGCTAAACAACTGCCATTGGTATGTTGCCACACAACCTTTTATTTTGTTATTGACCATTTCTGCAATTCGTGATGCTAAAATCCTTGATAATAAAAATTCCTATTGTAGGCAGAAAAAAGTGTTTTACATCAACGACAACAAAAACATGACAATAACAAAAATAATGCAGAATTCAAGCATTGGAAACAGCGATCCGCTCTCGCGAAAAAGCTGTCTAGTCATAATTGATATGTAGAGCTCCTTAAGGACAAACATAAAATACAAATATTCCAAATAACAAATGATCCGAGACTTCCGAACCATAATAAGTCAGAATTAGGAGAATGGCCTATTTCTTCCATATTGACTTGCACCAACCACATAGGGCAGACTACATTGCTGAAGACATTGCCGACAATTCATCACTCGATCTTATCTGACTACTGGAAACTATAATACAAATTAACTTTATGTGCATTTTGTCACTGTAAATTCCAAAAGAACGATCTGAATGCTACAGACTTTAAACGGAAGAATGCGAGTAAATATTATCTTTGCCAGTGCAAAGACGGAATGTTCTGAAAAATATACAGGAATATATAAATCCTTTCACCCAATGGCACCCAATGCCACCTCACTGTTTGGGTTCGCGTCGCAATCTGTGTGGTTTATCCAGTGATGCGCCTGTAGAACTAACCAGATAGTTCCTTATTACTGGATGTCGCTATACTGGCAATCACTGTGTCTGCGATAAATTTAAAAACATACCAAACTAACACCAGCAGCCTTTTGAACTACACTTATAATAGTACACATCTAAAGATTTTATAATGTTGTAAAATTAGTAGATGGAAGCAGTTAATGCAATGTCAACACATTTACAAACTGCACAGACTATAATCATAACTTCTTAAATGGGTTTTAAATCAGACATCACTTTTGTCTATATAGTCAAAAGCATACCCACAGGGTAGCTAGAAAACCTCCCCATTTTCAAGTTTTCCCCCGACCAGGGTTCGAACCCATTTGGTGAGAGGTTGAGGAGCTACAAACAAACAACTCGAACCCTTCGGCTATGTGTGCTCCACAACAAAATCCATTATGTATAAAAACAACATTGTTATGTTTAATAACTATTTTATTTAATTCTGGATTGTGTTCACCACTTAAGTAACGTCTACTTTTAACACATTATCATGGCTGTCGTTGTGATTAACATAAGTACGTTTCAAAGGTTATTTTATTTTTATCAACACTGTAACATGATTAACACATGGTTTATATTTTCACCATGACTCTTTTATAGAGGCACCTTACAGCAAAATGAAGTAGTCACTTGAAGTAGTATGTATTAAAGGTCAATGGCGCAGCACAACAGTTTCTACTATGCACAATAAGTGATCAAGCGTCACATTTCGCAACAAGATGGTCCACTATACTCTTAATCCTTGCAGAAATGTGACTGAATTGTAGAAGTCATCTAACTTAATAAAATGGTCTTACGCTTTTAGACTGACAAAATATCTTAAAATTTTAGTAATAGTATGTTGTTTTACCATGCATTTTATTGCTAGGTTAGTGTAGCTGTTGTTTGGTATTGAACTCATTCACTATTACATGTATTTCAGGAACTCATGTACTATAGCTTCTAGATGAGCCTTACTATCGGAAGAGGGTCAACAGTGTGGTGTATATTCCACACCAACAGTTTGATCACCATGGATATGGACAAAAGAAGATCATTCACCACATGGACAATTGTTGTTGACAAAACAAAACACTATTGTCATCGGGTAGGTGGTATCTGTTGTTGGACTAGGAGAATGTATTTTTATATAACTGCACATTATTAAGTAGCGTATCCTTATTTAGAATCGCTGTATTATTTTCGTTTGAATAATTATCTTATGGAAAGAAATATTAAGCTTAGAGTAGCCTTTACCTCTGTAAACTAATCATGCTGTCTTTTTGCAGAACAAGATGTCTGTGTTTCCTATGTAACTGATTAGTTATTCGTATTTTATATGAATGTTTAATTTGCTTTTTCGGCTAATGTACATCACAATCTACACAATCAATATGTAATCGCTAGTTACACGGCAAAAGACATCTTTAGTTAAATCATATCTTTGGTTATAAAGTGTATATACTTGTCATCGTCGAAGAACACATATTTATTGTGTATGTCATGCAATGGTATACTTCAAAGTAAATTGCACAGTTCAAATTGCCTTTGTTGTTATTTTCTCACAAAAGGGATCAATACTGCCGTCAGGAAAATTGTTGTTTCTATGGCATTTTTTCGAATACTTTGAAAATATAACCAGTTTTGAAATTAGGAATAATTCTTGTTTGAAAAAAATATAAAACCTAGTCTCGCTCAGGTGCCTCTTTTGGACCCCAAATAAAAGATTTCAATATTAAGATTGGCATAACAAAAATAGCTATTTTCGTGATAGGAAGACCTTGGACAAATATCTTGGTAGGACCACCGGCACACCGCATGTCAGCTGGACCTTTCAACACTACGTCCCTCGCCCTGAACGCGTTTCTAGGCAACGTGGTGAGAGGCAAAGCAGTCAGAGGAGTTAAAGCCGATTCTACCACTACTCCACAAACCCCTATCCGCAGTGTTTGTTCTAAACGCGCTGTCAAACTTGTATAACAATTAATTTCTTAGACCCAATGTTTCAGATTATTACACCAAGCAGGTTGATATAGAATTGCACATAAATGCCAACATAAATCAGACGCAGTTTGACAATAACTACTTATATGAACTCCAAGATAACTATAATGTCTTCAATATGAAACTATAAATTCTTCAGTGTTGAAAGGCAAAATTAGAGGGACGCTCCCAACAGGATATTGTCGTGCATTTATGATCCACGTACAAATTGTTGAAGATATTTAGATAATTTTTCGGATCAACTTCAGAACTATTAACTGTTTTATATGGCAACAACAACAAAACAAAAACAAATAATCCCAAACAGGATCAATAACCCTTGCAGAAAAAAATTATTGTTTTACGAAATCCGAAGCGGATTTTAATTTTCCATGGTAAGAAACGATAGAAAACTTATTTCTTCTTTAATTTCTATAGACACAAATATGCTTACCATTAAATCGAAAGAAAAATATACAAGAAAAATGTATTAAAAATAAAACAGCTTCTATTTTGCATATATTTTGAACCTCTTGTATGGAAATATAATGCTCTACCAACTCCTTTTTATACGTGTATGCGTTACGTTATTTTAAAATAAATAGCAAAAGATTATAACGATGTTAGTTATACAACTTGTAAAGGATGTAATGTTTCCTATAATTCGATTTCTTTCGTGTTTTCTTAAAAACATTTTCTTTTTGAAATGCCATCAATGTATTTTTTCGAATCACGCCATTAACTTGTTCTTATTATTATAAGCCATCGCTTTAATTCAGGCAGATTTAAACACCCCAGTCGGTCCGTTTGCTGATTGACTGTTCCAAGGCGGTAACTGAAGGTTTTTCTTGTCTGTGTAATGTCTCGTTTTGTCACTCTTACATTTCCTCTGTAGATTGTTTGTCTAGTGATAACGGTAAAAGTTAATATTTATGGTAATTCTCTTTGGACATTTTCTTATTTTCCTTTCAACATAGCCTATGTTATGATTTAGACTTATTTCAACCAGCGCTCACTAGTATATTTTGAATTCAAATCGAACTATAGGAGGGGCAATCGGCCCTGTTTGTTTTAGTCTAAGATAAGATGTACTTTTATACTTTACCTATACCCACAGCTACAAATCAATATCAATTATTTATGCCATTATCAGGACATTCCAATTAACCATACAGGATGGGTATATTATGTTGTATTAATATTTGCTATAAAACAATTTTACAGTTGTGATTTAAGCGAAAGACAACTAACCTTTAAGTAATTTCTTTTGACTAGTTTAATTAATGGTCAGCTCAAGCAAAACAAGACTTTTTCTAGCACACGTATGTTTTCAAAAACTGTGATTGAATTGGTTTGTTCAGCTGGTAATATTCAGTCTCCTAAACACATGAAATATTTGCAAGTAAAATGAAACTGAGTTTATGGCAACAAACACTTTTTAACTGGTATGTTATGTCCTTGTTTTAATTATTTTCTTTGGTGCAAACATTGACAATAAGAGCAATGGATCCTAAGTTTACACGTCGTAAGCTGAACACCATGTTAAGACATAGTAATTAAGGCAGGCTAATGAATGAATTTTACACCTTTTGTTTCTGTTTAAATACACGTAGGATCACTGACGCAAATCATTTGAAGTGTGGTTGCAAAGCTAAACTTAAAGGTTTTCAAAGCACGTGCTATTACCGGACACAGTCTTTAACATGTATACAATCTTCTTGGTATAAATTTGATATAAAATTGTAAATGTAGATGAAAAAGTAAAAGTCGCTCCTGCATGCTTAATTAGTACTAATACACTATGTATATGCTCTACTTTAAGAAGCACAGAATCGGAGAGAAGGACAATGTCGATAAATTCAGTTCCAACTTTATGATGATTTTAATATAGATTCTGCAATTATGATGATGCTAACAACGATGTAATTAATAGAGATTATCGGTATTGATGCTTGTTCTGGTTAGGTGAATGATGATTATGTTTGGATATTTGTCATTCTGATAATGATGGTATTGTAATTTCCATTACAAAGCTACTTATATCACTTTTCTCTCAGTTAAAACATCTTATTTTTCACTTCTGAATTACAAACTTTCTATCACCGATGGCTCTTTTTGTCACTTCAAACTTTTTGCTCTAGGCACAGATTAGGCTGCGTGTAACCTAATAAAAATGATTGATATCGGCAAAGTGAAAAAGACACAGATTCGGGCATTTCTGTCGACGAGACTCATTAGTGTAAATGATTATAGAGATTATTCTTCAAGCAGAATGCTAATTTGGAGAAATGTCTTTTTGTTAAAACGAGTTGCCCATTATGCAACATTATATTCACATTTAAGAGAACAGAAAACAATGTTAATTTTCTTTTGTAGCTTGAAGAATATAGTTAATTCACAAGGTCTTGATATTCGTCAGCTATATACTACAAAATGCATTTAAATAAAATCCGGGCAAAAAGTTTCTGGAAAAGCAACGAAACATGACAAACATATCAACAAATAACAGCTCTAATTTTGTAATATCTTTTTTGTATGTTGTAACACGTGTATTTATCTGTATAAAGGGAAGGGTCGTTAACCATTTTTTCTGCATGCCATACCTGACGAATAATATCGAAAGCAAAAACATAGTAATTCATAAATAAAGAACCTAAATTTATATCCTGAAGTTAGGTTAAATTTGGACAAAACAACAAGAACAGAATAAAATTCATTAATTAACTTTGTTTATTTATCTTTAAACCAGTCCATCAAAGGAACTTAACCATTCTTACAAGAAATTTAACTCTTAAAAGTATAATTGTATTCGCTATTTTGCTAGTACAACATAATTGCTGAACAAAAATGCCTAAGACAAAGTTGCAGGTCATCAGGTACAGGTGCTTTCTTCTCACAAACTTTCCTTTAAGAAGATGCTTAATTGCAAAGATGCCTGTACACCACAGCCAGACACAGTGTGTAAAGTCATTTTCTACAAGTTTAAAAGTACTTAAGTTTATGACGTTTAGAAGACCGCAATATGCTAGTTGTCTCAATTTGACTGAAAAATGTAATTTTAACACTATGCATTATTCATTTTCTCGATTTAATTAGTTCTTACAAAACAAGGACCATGGTACTTTATATTCTGGACTAACAGATTACTTGTATTAAGACATATTTATATAATATATGTGATTTCAAATGAATAAGGCAATACTAACCCGAGAGCTCTACAAATAGAGTTTAAAAACAGGTTTTACAAAAGTAAAAAGACATGGTCATTCAAAATTCAATATTTTTGCAAATCAATGATTCTTTCTCACATTATAAGTATTGTATATTTCCATTAACTAATAAGATGCATCAACATTATCCATATAAGAAATAGTTTCTTAGTACATATAAAATGTGTAAAATTCAACTAAGTTTGAACCAACGTCTCTGAAAGTCTTCTTCAGATTGGCTTCCATGCACTCAACTACCTCGGTTAACATAAAATAATAACTACTTGTCTCAATGCGGCAAATCCCATAAATCTGTTTTTATTGTTTTCGTATTCATTATCACAGCTATGTTACTTGTCATATTGACGTATTGATTAGGGCCATACTACCTTAAATGATTTAGTTAAAGCAAACCTCATATTAAACATTTATTTCTTGCATTTTTGTTGTCGCACCATAATTTCAGTTCCTTGAACTGTATGCGAACACCATGTAGGGTTTAGCATTGAAAACAAGTAAAACGAAATATATATAGTTTTTAGATTTTACTTGGAACTTTTCGATTAATCTTTTCAGTTTCTTGTTTACAAGCTTCCGTGATCTTACAATAAAAATGAGATACAAGTTGGCTTGACATTTCTTTACAAGGAATACAGTTTTGTTTAGGTATAGAGAAAGCAAATCTAGTGTAAACTGGTCCGTTAAGTTTATAAGCATATATTCTGTTTTGCAACAGATCCTCAATTTCAATAGCAGAACAGAACATATTTGAGACAATAATAAGAAAGACCAATAACGTTTGACACTGGTTACGTTTAATTTACAAATAAAAGCACTGACGCGCATCTTTATAAACTATGTTTGGTAATGCAATCTAAAACTAAAATATGAAACTAAAAGAAAACATTTCGTCTAGATGTCTATTAACGTATAGACCTATAACACAACAATGTGTTTCATAAAAAAGCAATACCAATGCAGATTACAGAGCATGAGAATATAGATCTTTAAGACAAGATATTATATTATTATGCCGGTTCTGGTGCTAGTAAAAATGATTGGAATAATGTCTTTGTTATGATACTTTGATAATTATAATTTTGATATAAGAATTGATTATCCGAGAGTTAAAAGTATTTTGAAATTTTGGTATTTTTTTATCTCTTTAATCAATATGTCATACTGAGCAAAATAAATTGAAGTGCATTTCTTCACCTGGTCAATGTGAGGAAATTCTTATTCTACTTCATACCAAAATCGGATCGAAAAAAGTATCCAAATGTCATTTTCAATTGTGATAATTGCCATATATTCGTGTACATGGACCCATCTTATTACTTGAGAGAAATTATAACTATAAGAACGCAATGGCATCACAATTTCAAAGATTAGCATTAACACCATCAAAGTTTACGTATGAAAACGTTTTATTTCTATTGTACATCCAATTAAATTTACTCCAATTATTTACACCACTTTCTGCAAGACATTAATAAAAGACGGATAAATACACAATACCTTACAGAACATGCGTATTTCGTATCAATGATCACAACAATGTTATTTGAGAAATGGGTGAAGGGTGGGGGAAAGTGGTCGTAAATATCTCCGGTACATGTAAGCTATGTGTTCATTTGAACACTACTCAATGAGGATAGTTACACATATTTTCCAATGATGTGCTACAAACATTGGTACTATGATTCCACCTAACTAAGAACATGCTACTACAATCCATTACATGCCCTCCTCTTTGGTTTTATCTCTAATTCAAGCTTTATTTCTTCGCCTATCTAGTATTTTGCTTATTTTAACAGTTTCTTAATACCTAACTTTCTATAAAAAAATTCTTCATAACTTAGTTCTAAGAATGCGTAATTGCTTGGATTATTTTGTTTAAATTGTTATTCTGTCTTTTTTTACTGTTTTTAATGGGGACACTCTTAGGAAGCCCTTTGGTATAATGCAAGAAATAGTGAATTTTAAAACTAAAAGAAAAATGTTCTGGCCCAATCCGATAAGTCAGTTTACTATTCAAATGTATTTAAACGTACATGTAGAGCTGTCACTGCATCATCCATATCTTTTTATTTTAGGAGTTAGTAATACTACAAGTTTCAAGCTCAAGTTCAAATAATATATATATAGTAGTTCTTTTTTGAACTTTTTAAGTTTATTGTACGAAAATAACTAATTTCCAGCCTCGAATATTATTTAAACAATCTCTTAACCACTGGCACTAGGATTGTAGGTATCCCAGTTATCGGCAAAGGAATAATGTTTTATTATTTTACAAATTTCCCAGATACTGCCTGCCACACTAAGTGAATTCATTAAATTTGACAAAGGGCCATAATTCAGTTAAAATTAAATCGGTCATGTTTTGCCAACAATATGCGCAACAACCAGTCTTTTATCAAGAAAAATCCGAACACCGGTAGTCGAGAAACGGTAGCAGTACAAATCTTGTCTACAGATGGACGGACATACGTATAATCTTAGTCTTCGTAGCTGGGAGTATAATAAAACTACTTTTGAGAATCATTATATTCTGTTTGTAGGTGGGCATGCAACTCAATGGTCACTTTTGTTTGGATACAGTACAAGCAGAGATGTCGGGCATCGGGTATGCAAAAGGAAGAAAGTGACAAGATTTGCATTTGAATCTCGCAATGTATCGCCGATCTATTCGCTACAGTATGGTTCTATTTTTATATATGAGGACCATTTATTGCGTTATAACATATATGTTTGAATTGTTAATATTGTAATATATAAATAACATTAATACTCAATATTGTATTTTCATTCGGACAAACCTTTAACTTTTTATGAGCCGTTGTTTGCCTGCTGATAACAATTACTGTCATGCCATATAAAACAATTTGAACGAATAATATTTTATAGAATAATATCGGCATTCAAATTGAAATTAAGACCATATATTCTCATAGTCTAGACAGGCAGCAATTAAAGTCAACCACAAGCAAATTTGTATTATACTGGTTTAAGTGACATTTGAATTTATAAACATCCTTAAACTGCTCATGCTGAGCGTCAGAAAGGGATTCAGCTTTGAGCATGTTAAAACTTATAAACGTCTATTACAAGATAATAATGAAACGGTCATGCAACCTGCAACGAACTCATAAAGTCAAGTGCAAAGACGACGCTAAGTTTAGGAACAGTGTTTTGAATAACAATATGTAAAGAAATTAAGCTTAAAGGACTATGAGGGGAATTAATGTTAAAATTTCATAAAACGAACATACGTTGTCAGAGACATCTTCACTAGTGTACAAATCACTACGTTTATATGTAAAGACATTTTTATCAATATATACGAAATAACAATTTTTAAGTTCCTACGTTTACGCTTTGCAGCAGCCGTATTATCATTGCTGTTACCTCATAATTTTACTATTCTTGTAATATGACTAACGACTGACTTTTAGAAAATTTTCGTGAAAGGTAACTTGCCTTTATATTTAATAATTAGTAGAAATGAAATCATTGTTAAATAAAGACGTTCGAACATACTCTAATGTAGTGAGGATTGCTATATTTTGGGTTTGTTACCGTGCAGTCCTTTGATTTTGCACAGTTCTCTTAACAACCTTCTTGCAACAATATCTTTTTTTCTTGTTTTTCTTTTTTTCTTTTTTTTCTTTTTTTTATCTTTTTTTTTCTTCTCACATATGACCCGCGACTGACTTTTAGAAAAATGCGTAAAATAAACGGGCAACTTATAACATTTCATAGTTAATATGTCTCAAATGTGTTTATTACAAACAGCACAATAAACTATGCAAATAGTAAAAAGAATGTTGAAATACAGCCCTTTCCATACCAGTATACCACTTTGATTATGATAATTGATAATGCTATATCAAGTCATTTTGTCAAAACATTTAGAGTCTAGTAATTTTAAAAATACTTCTGAACTATAAATGCTTACTTTTCATTTTTTGCAGCAAGTTGACTTAGCAAACATCTGACTTCGTCCCTGTTTTGTACTGTTGTGAAGCATGGATCAAAAGGCAAAACATGTAAAGACATGTTAAAGCATTATTACATTTAGATATTGCAAAGAAATCACATAATTCCCAAGATAAATCATCACGAATCCCACGCTGTTTGATATGTTGACCTTTTGAAGTTTTCGAGACGCAGATGTTATTCAAACATTGTTAGTACATGTACAAACAGAAGTCACGATATTTGCTACAATAAATAATACATCTGGTGTTCTCAGAAATTCAGAAATACCAGCCCTACACAGACAGTGGCAGTAAAGTAATTAATACACGTTGAAAACAAATGGATACAGCATGTTTCAGTGACGTAATTATCAACCTTATTATCATTTTACATGTAAAGTTATGAGTTTGAAGTAACCTTTCTATCAAATTCAGTCATTGAATTTATTTGTAAACTATTGCATTCAATTATAATTAATATCATGTTAGTTATCCAAATTATTCATAAGAAACCAAGCAATGGTAAATATGTATGCGCATTGTTTCAAGCATGTTATAACTTTTTTGCCAGAGCGTTCACAAAGTTTTGCATTGTCTTTTGTTTTGAATTTTATTTAGTGGAACATAGTTAAAGCTTTTCTTTCAATTGGTGTGATTAGTTTGTAAATTTACATTGAAGTAATCTAAATTATTATATATACTTGTTTTGAAGATGTGATTGTTAAAACTGTAGAAACCTTAGCTAGCTAACAGTAAAAGGAAATGTCATTCTTACATTTTGTAGGTTGACCGGGAAAGTGAAATTCTTTGTCTCTTCTTATTAAAAATCCTTTTGTTCCTTGAACAGTTCAAATGCAATTACATAATGCTATGATACATTTCAAATCTTTCGTTTGTGATTACATTGAAATACATAATAAATGTGTTATAATCGGGTATGAAAGTATTTGGAATAAAGAAAATGTAAGGCTCATCCGTCTAGCCATCAGACATCTCTTTCGCAGAAATTAATCGCAGCGACACATTGTTTGCGCTGATAACGATGTCCATCTTGAAGGAGACCGCAATAAGCCAGAAAACCTCACATTTAGTCCCTTTCCGAGAACGGTACACAAAACTTTGCCGTGAGAAGTCGTCGAGTCAATTCCGAGATTATTTTACTCAAATACCGGATATTCTGTATCGCAAAGTATAAAAGTTTTCAGTGCTGTACGCGGAAAGGGACTTAACGTGAGGTTGTAATGGTTCCAATATCGTGTTATTTCTTTCTTTCAAGTAACAAAGTCCTTCATCAGGCTAACGGTGAAACAGACACCATTTTCTAAACAATACAATCAAATATCATAGAACAAGTATATACCAGCAGATGCCATCCGTTTTCAATTCGGCTTTTAACAATGAACTAATACATGTAATAGGCATGTTTAGTCAGGGTTAAACTACGCTTGATATAAGTAAGACACTTAAAAGGTTTCCAAAATGACGGCTTTACATAAACACATTTGTTTAAAAAGAATAGCCCCCTCCCCACAATAGTTCGTTAGTTTGTGGATGTAACGCTTATTCTTTATGTTATTTTGTGTTGGCAAGTGATAATGACTAACAACGGGCACAGAAAAAAAGAAAATCAAACTGGGATTTATTTTTTGTGGATGCCATGCTTACTCTTTATGTTATTTTGTGCTGGAAAGTGACATACCTAACAACGTGCAAAGAAAAGAGTATCAAACTGGGATTTATGCAAAACGCTAGCAAATTATGTTTGCTTTTTTAAATGTATTAAAATGAAACACTATTTTACGGGTATCGTTTTTACAGCTGTTAATAAGTTTCACTTTTATTTGTAAATCACAAAACATGAAGTTGAAATTATCAACTTTATACGATTTTTATAGATTAGACTATAAGCTTCTTACACGATACCATGGTGTAGATTTGAAAATAGATTTATTTCTTTAATTCAGGCTTGAGTCTTCTTTTGGTTTGCTTTCAGATGAGCAATTTGATAGTAATCAGAAGGCAATTTGAAACATAAATACACTCGTTAGCTCATCCTTATATATTTTCCTTTAAAATACACAAATCTTCTTAAATGTTGATTGAAGAGGCGTCTGAAACAAATTGCGAAAACCTTTTTATTGCTTCATTATCTATGTAAATTTAAGCTAGTAAGTGTAAGGTAGTATTTGTCACCTTCGCATAAATTAAATAATATTAAATGATATTTATGGATGCCTATGATTGATAGAAAACTCGAGTAGTATATCGGAAGATCATACACGAGTACTAAAATCACTATACGAACATCGGTTTGATGGGGAAGCAGATTTATTTTAGACAAAAGATAACCTGACAATAACAAAATAAATTAAAAACTGTGATCTTGGTAAATTGTACCGTAGCCATCTTTTGCCTGTCGCATGGCCCTGTCCTTTTCTACCACTTGGTTGTCTTATTGTTGAGCGGTACTCAATATCCGGTCGCAGTAGGCACCCCATTGCGTGTCAGTTTACATACCCCATGTATAATCACTTCTTTGCCAATAAGACCCTGTAAAATGAGTACCCACCAATTTCCTCAATAGTTTGTAACATATTATTTACACATTGATTGACATGACTCAGCACACCCCACTTATTGTTCTGATTGGCACATTAAAATGTGAAATTCCAAATTTTCGTTCTTTTTTTTTTCTTTTTCTTTTTTGTAAATACATTGCAGCAACCATTTATGATCATTATAGCAACGTCCAGCTTTCTGGGTGGAGGAAGACCCCAGACACATGACTGGGTAGAACCACCGGCGCACCACAGGTCAGCAGGAAGACCTTCTCACATTAAGTCCTTCGCCCCAAACGGGACTCGAACCCGCGCGGTGAGAGGCTAAGCAGTCAGAGGAGTTACAAATCGGCGACTCTACCACTGTACCAAGGACGCCCCCCACATTTTCTATTTGGCATACAAATAACAGGGTATAACAAAGGAGGGGGATATGCAATGAATAGGGCCAAAAGAGGGATATTAATTATATAATTTTAACAATGAACATAAATTATAAGTGGTGTGTTAGTCTGTACTTAGTAGCCTATCCATAGGGCAACCATAAAATTGACTTAAATATTTCATCGATAAGGAAATAGTGTTAGAGGGCAGATGTTCCACATTTTAATGCAAGACATCAGATTTAGCTTGCATGATTCTTATTGAAGATTCAAGCACTAATACTTTATTTAGTGTTTAACTCCAACATTATACAAAAAGAATGTGATTGAAGATGTAGACTTTATGCCTCTGATTTATACAAAACTGGTCATATAAGTCATCCAAATGCAGTCTATTGCACAAGAGTACATATGATATCTTTAGCTGCATCTTTAGTCAAGACTATTTGACCTAAAAGACTTTCTCGCTCTTTTGAAGGGCAAGGGGGTAAACCCTAATTGCAATAAGTGGATCATGATCATCAGGAGCAGAGGATAATATGAAGTAGGTGAGATAATATGAGACAGTGTATTGTACATATGTTTACAAGATTTAACAAAAACAAACAAACCAATAGGAAAAAAATTTAATCGCAAAACTCTTTTCCATTAATTGAAAATCTAGCCATCTAATCCTATCAAATGATCGGTCCCAGCACTAAGTAAACAAGGATGGATCATAACAACTTTTCTCATAACTTCAGTTCCTTTTCTCTGAACAAAAAAATAGTTTTAAATTGTAATGCAGATAGCAGGCAAAATTCAATATTTAAACAAGGTGGTTGAAATTGGCTACCTAAAGCACATGTGGGTTTGAGTTCCAGTTGGTGTAAAAATGTAATATATTAAGATATTCCAGTGTGAAAGTGGTCGAGTTGTAAACTTGAAACTCCTATGACTGTGCAGTTTTTACTGTATGGGTATGAGCTCTGGTCAGGGTGAAGAACTTCTGTCAAAAGGTCTTCCAGCTGAATTGCAATTGTATGTGCCGGTGGTTCTTCCCAGATACATGTCTCGGGTCTACTTCCACTAAAATAGCTGGACATTGCTTTACTGATCATACTATGATACATGTGTCCCTTTAGTGTATTCATAAAAATAACGGTGTTGATGTAGACTGTGGCACCGCATCGGCAAATTTGTCGGTTTTTACTCATGTGTGCTATACGTTAATTAACACTTAATACGTCCATTTTATACATATATTTTAGTGTTTCTTTTTAGAATAATGATTAATAGATAAAATAAGCCTAATTTTAATGTGGAGCACGAAGGTTTTGCATTTTAACACTTCAATGATATTTTTCACTTTTCGCAAAAATTATTTTTCCGAATTGTTTTAATGGTAAAACCCCCGTGCTCCGATGGAAGGATGTCTTACCTTTTCTCATTGGTTGATTTTTTTTCATCCAGCCAGTCGAAAACCTCGTTAAAAAACGCGTAAGTGAAGGTCATGTTTGGGGTTACAATTTGGAACCGAATTTGCGGGTAACAAAAAAAGGAAAAACGGAGTTACTTCCCTTGATGTTTCTTGCTACTACAGTATTCCGCGAAAGAAAAAATGGCGCCAATTTTGACATTGGAAGCATATAAAGTCTGTGAAATGTACACTATGCGGGTCAATTTTATCCGAACTAGGAGTAACAACTAACATGCTAAACCATACTTTGTCTTAGCAATAAATTATGTAATAACATTCTTTAACTATTAATATAACACATTTATAAACTACCTGACCTGGTAGCGAAACCGGAAGCTCGGTTGGCCGTGGTGTCTTGCCAATGAGCAGAGGGCGCTATAATGTGACGCGCATTGAATTTGTGTAACACGACGACGGTGTTTATTTTATACATATGAGTCCTTTTGTTTCAAAACACCCATTGCATATTTTGTTATATCACATAGCCTTTCAATTTAAATCAATTTAAAGCATTTTTATTGTTCGAGAGCTGGTCATGTGTAAGTCAATATTGAGTGATATTGACTCGAGAATGTTTTCAAGTGAGCACCAAGAACAAAAACATAAAACTCATACAGGAAACGTGATAGAAAGCTCCTCATAGGCTCGCTTACTATTACTTTTTCTTTACTCGTTTAATAAATGTTTGTATCAAATGGCAATTCGCGTCAGATCTCTATTTATTAAGCGTTAAACGCTGAACTTTTCGCCTTGGCTTACATGTATTGCGTAAACGTTATTTGGGTGTATTTTATGCATGCAAATATAATACAATGCTCTTTGAAAAGAAATATTGAGGGGATTAAGCTGGAACAAAAACAGATAAAGCATTGAACTATGTACGATGTTATTGCAGAATATACAATCAATACACAGGAGGGTTGACTCTCCATAAACTGCGGTGGTCAATAGATTTTCTGAAAAAAATGCAGTTTGCCTATACCGAATGCATGTAAGTGTATTTTCCCACTGTCTAGCAATTTTAGGCATAAATTCTGCATACATTTAAACTCATACTAAAGTCTAAATAAAGACTATTTTGAACATTGTCAAACGGTACAAATTTCGAAAACAAAATCACTATAAATGTCCATTCTTTCCAAATCTATGAATAAGCACGATGATGATCTATGCTAAAATTAAATATCGATGTCAGTATGGACTACCCGGATGACGATATAAAGAGATCTTAAAAGTAAATTAACAAGTAGTCACGCTATTCCTGCAGCGTGGCTTAGATAGGAAATACCTGTATGTAATGACGAGTGGGGATTTTCTCTCCACTGATCACACATCTCTCTCTCTCTCTCTCTCTCTTTCTCTCTCTCTCTGTGTCTCTGTCTCTGTCTCTCTTTCTTTCTCTCTCTCTCTCTCTCTCTCTCTCTCTCTCTCTCTCCTTCTCTCAAGCAAATTTGGAAATGTTATAAAAATGTACCATCTTTTTTTTAGAAAAAGATATTTATCCAGCAAAATATGAAAAAAAAGACACAACCTTTTTTATTACAATATGAAGGCTCATTTAAGCATATACATTTTAAGTTAAAGTTCAATCACATGTTGAGTAAAAGAAACAATCGTGCTTGTTTTGCAAACACATTTAAAACTTAAACTCATCAAGAGCATTTTACGGTAAACATTATTTTTTTACGTTTTATAAACAATCTTAAGTTGTATAGCATCGAACATGTTGGTCACTGAAATGTCGTTAAGTTGGTTTTATGTTGTCTTTTTTTCAACCAAAATTATATTATTTCCTTCGCGGTAGAAAGCTATTATGTTCATGCGACGTCTATATGTTGCTTGACATATATTTAGCTTTTTAATGCGCAATGTGTTAACGTTAAAGTGCATTTTTTGTAAATTCAAAATTCTTAAGCATATTGTTTGTATATACAAGATGGAAATATTAGGTTTAATCATAAAAAAACTTTTTCCAATTTAACATTTTAAGGATAAACAACGAGTGCATGCAGTGATAATTGTGTCACTTTTCTGCATTTTCCAATCAAATGGTTTGGATTTATAAATTAAATAGTAAAACTCTAACCAGGTCGCCCGAAAGGCTTTGCTTAATTTTCTGTGAAAATATAGCATGTTTATTTGTTGTTTAATTTGTTCCGAAAAATCCAAATCGCTCAGGGAAAACAGCTGTTGTCCCGGAAATCAAACATTCTCCCCAAACCACTTACGACTAAAAGACATATATAAGCTGTTTGCGATCATTACCATTAAGTATATTCTGCTCTTTTAAGCGACGCAAAGCAAATGCAGAACATTAACTTCATAACGTATTCTGCAATCCTATTGAATTCACAAACGACAATCATGCATTTTCTAAACGTTCTTGTAAAAGATGTTGTGAATATTCAAGATCCAGGCACAAATTCAGACACAAATATTACAACTTCGCCATTTCATGCGAATGCATCTCTGTGAGCTAATAAAACATCCATAACCTAGAATTTCATCCGTCTTTGATTATTCTACCGCGTTTTCATTGTTCTATTCTTCTTTTATTTCTTTAAATATAAAGTAATGGATGTTTTCAATGTAACCATTTTAGAAGGACATTCTTAACACATTAAGACATCAATTGGTTTATCATAGTCTAACTTTCACCCAAAACAAACAAGGCTAATGGTCATTTTTCAACACACAATCCTATCTCTTAAAGAAGCCGTTATCTGGTCAAAGGCAAACCTATTTCATTGTACCTTATCACAGCGGAGCAATAAATGTGATTGTGTCAATTTTGCACGGATTAGATCTGGTTATTGTGGGTCACATTAATCCCTCGGTGCTAATTTGTAGGACTTTGGAAAAGGAAAAGAAATATCCATTTGCTATGGGAGAACTTTCTTTCACAAACTAAAAACAGACACAAAAAAGGATAGTTTTAATCATCGCCCTGACTTGGTATAAGAGAGTCAATTGTATGATAATATCTGAGTTGTACTTATAGTTTAAAAAAAAACCAAGAATGCGCAAACTGTTGTTAAATAGGTATATCGTTCCAATATATATATCTTATCATTTCTGCTTGAGCAGATAGATCTTGTGCCAAAGCTAATGTTGTTAAAGTAAAGTTCTCTACCCTAAAATTTAAATGATAAAAATGGCAATTAGCACTTTTAAACGTGTTTAAATTTCTTGGGATGTTGACATACGAAGAATTTGTTAAAAAATTAATAAGTTCGGCAGACTCTTTATATGTATATGCATACATGTATGTATTTATATTGCAATGTTGCTCTGTTAAAACTGTAACATTTGCACTCCTTTTATCCGTGTCTTCAGAATAACCTATGACGTCATATTACGGGCTACATAGAGTCAAACGCTCGAGTACTGATACGAATGAAACAGTATTTCGCTTGTAGTAAAAGTAATTATTTTATAATAACAAGAATGTCATTTTTCGAAGTCCTTACAGTAGATAACCGGAATTATAAATGGTTTATTTGATTGAAAAAATACTTTTTTCCCAAATGAAATTAATGACTATATGATCAAGTGGGGTTTTCTTATGCATTTGGGAACTTTAAAACGGTGGCGTTAAAGCCTTAAGCGAACATTGGGTCACACATTTTTATCAAATAAACATATATAACTAAAATCTTAGATCAGTTATAAGTTATTCAAAGACTGTTCGTCTATATGATTGTTAATTTGTCCGGATTTTCCTACGTTTTGGGGATGTTTTAAAGGATGGAGTAAAAGCCTTAAGTAAACAGAGTATTAAAATACCTGTCGAGTTTGTCTGCATTAGGGGCTATTCCGACTGTTCGTTTACTTATAAAATTGTTAATATGGTATTAAAGCATGACGTCAAACATTGTTCAAACGAATAAAGGATCAAATTTATAGGACTTAATTGCCAGTGAGTGATTTAGCTTAATTACTGTTTGACAATGTTATTTAGTGCCCTCGCAAATATTGTCTTAGGGCTTAAACGATTGTTCGATGTGTAAATTCGGACTTTGTTTAACTGTATGTTTAGGTGAGAATAGGAACAAAATGCTTTATCTAACCAATTGAGCAGATAAGAAATGAATGTAACTTTTTGCGGTTAGCTAAAACGGAAATGCTGCCATTGTCAAGTTGAAGTAAAAATAAAATATTACCTGGATGCAAATAAAACAAATACATTGCTTTACACTATTAATTACGTATGTGAATCGTGGTCTCAATTAAAACTGCAGTGTGACATAACAGATTATGAATTAAAATCCGCGACTCATGACTATCCGAGTTTATGACTAAGGTAATGAATCATTAAACAGGAAAATATGCTTTACATTGTCTAGCAGCGAAATACTTGAAACCTTTATTTTTTAATATTCAGGTGATAGAACGATTTTCATTTTTATAAAAGCTCATGCGATCTATTTGGGTGCCTAATATAGTATGCAATTTTTAATTCATTTTGTGTCCTTTTTCAACTATTGTTGAACGTGATTTATTTGAAGCTTATGGCCATAAATAAAAATGAATTGTAAATATTTCAATTATTAAAATTGAATTGCTATTGTTACAGTAATAAGCATATTCTGTTAATCTGGCCGTATAAGAACCAACAGCTTGTTGCTGTTGTGCATTTCCTGAATGAACTCAGATGCACATGTTTCACTTAAAAAGATTGTTCCACGTTTTAAATATTTAGGAAACAATGAATTGAACCTTTATAAAAATATTGTTGGTAATGTATTGTTGTTAACGCATATTTTCACGTCGTTATCGCAGTGTAAAGCGACTTCGTGTACGCCGCGATGATTAATTCATCGAAAAAGAATCAATGTGTAAACATGTATCGAATTCAAAATGCTGTTTACATGTCTCGTGCATAAGATTCTATTTGTTGATAAAAAATGGATGAAGCATGGGATTTTCTTACTTTTGAAAGTACGTACATGATAAGGTTAACAAATATACATATACATATTTTATCTATATACGATTTCAATATGGGCAAAAAAGCAGCAGAATATGTACATGCAGACAAATATGAGAAAATAACTCATCAATAATTGATGACACAACTCTGGTATAATTTAAACCAGGTTTCATATAAAGGCGGATATTGCCTTTTTAAATGGTGTTTCAAAATTGGTAATGTGTTCAGTGTACAAGTTAAAACTGCGTTCAATCACCCGGTGTACTGGATGCTGTTGTTCTAGTTTCATTTCCCAGGCAGATGGCAATCAAAGCCGATAGTTGATCCATTTAAATTCAGTAATTCCTCAAAAGTCGAGTTCACGCCCTGACAATTATATCTGGAATAGCAGAAAGGCTAGGAAATTATTTCATTTAGCGTCACTACTTGGTATTATTGCATAAGATGCCTTCCGCATTGACCTTAGCGTGATATTTCAAAGATTGCATAAACCTATATACATTAATTTGATATGTGATAAAAATTAATCAAATATGCATTTGGAGAGATACAAGAGTATAAGAACCCGAAGTGATTTTATTCTGAAACACTTATAATAATTCACTGAATCTCCTTCGGAGATTTCCCTGATGCTTAAAATATAAATCAATGAAGCTTTCCTGAACGAATGCAATCCCTATTGTTTAATGACCATCGTTCGACGAACGTTTCGAGCTGCTTTGAAACCACAGTCGATGCCTTGGTTTTCAAGGACTTTTTTGCACCTGCATCGAGTGCTCCGGCAACATGGAAAGCGACGATGTTTTTTCTAGCTAGAGGGACTTTACCTTAAGGTACTAAAGACTAGTTAAGTATATGTACGCTTTCTTGAAACAATCTGTATGTTATCCTATTACATGTTTGTATGTCATGCAAATGCTAAGGAGAAGAATTCATGACAGGAAACATTAATAAAAGTAAAAAAGTACTTTTGCCGTCATATAATTAGTTATACTTTTAGAAGTAGTATATCAAAGCTCCGAGTTAAACGGATTTATCAGAAAAAGTAATCCCGACTTAATTTCAATAAAACGTACCTTCTTATCTTGTTCAATGTGCGTGTAATACGGAACCTAGTAATTGTAGATTAGCCTAATATTGTATGTCGATGACCATATATTTTTAGGGATTTGATTTTCCTGTTGTTGATTGATTGCCCAAGAAAGAACTGCGTTAGCATTTTTATCAGCTTATCAAGAACACATATACATTGTCAAATGACGTCGGTCTAGAACAGCCAGTTCTCGCTAGATTCTGGTAATATGACACATCATTTTTTGTGTTAGCCAAATGTTTTATTTAAAAGTTATTTAAAATTCAAAATAACATGCAGCAGGCTAAGGGTGGGTCGAGTATTATATCCTTAAAATTCAATTTATGATGCTTTAATGGCGATAAAAAATGCTTGCCTTTAATATTCGTTGGAAATATTGTAAAGTCACAGGATTAGGTGTATTAATCAAATGTTCTTTTCTTTCATAAAGGTTATTTTTACTCACCTTGGAAATTACACATACAGTTTAACAGCTGCTGATTAGCATAAGCGCAAGGATAAAGACTGTTGCTCTTGTCAATTAGATAGAACAACCATTTCTATGCATGTGATTTTGCTACATTCTTACTAACCAACAGCATCTTACTTCGAAGGTCATTAGTTTATGCGAACTTCTTTGTTTACATCATCATTATTCCTAGGTAAGTGACCCTAATTTCCCGGGATCCATGTAATAAGTTGTGCATCCTCTTTGTTTTATCATAGAAATAACTTGTTGTTTTGTGAATTATGCAGTAAGATTACTCTGCGGTCTATTTAAAACTCTGTGCTAAGGAAGGTGTGTAGTCCCGACATTATGACTATCTGGTAGAAAAATGGGTTTTAATATTGTATTCTTTATCAGTATGTGTTTAATTCTTGTTTAAAGAATATTCCTTAAATCGCATTATATTTTTGAACATATTTCTTATGCATTCCATTCTGCACAAGATTTTCTTGTGCACTGGGATCAGTATAAACCGCACTGAGTTTCCTCAGTCCGGGACTCCAGCACTTTGCAGACGTTAGTTTGATTCGATCGTATTTTATTTATTTTTGTTGGATATTTATTTTTCATTCTATTGATAAGTGATAGCTAAATCAGCAGATAAATATTTTTAAATTGGGAAATACGCATTAAACGTACTATTTAATATATTTTGCTGTTATTGGTGTTAATATTATGTTCATCGTTAGGGTCGATGATTTTAGCAAATAAGATGACTTAAACTCTAACTGTTGTTACCCTAAGGTGAATTTATATAAACTATTTGTTTATTTTGTGTTTATACAATGTAAGTGGTGGCCGCCTGATTTTATACGTGAGCGGAAGTTTTCTATGTATCTAGATCTATATATTTGCATCCTTAGTGAAGAAATATCCTAAAACGTACTGAATTGATATACTTATTACTATTTTGTTCAATTGTTTGATAATTAATAAATCAATTATTTAGTTACACTAATATATCGTTTGTCGTTATTTATTATTCCTTAATATAAATTAAGCTGGAGTCCAACCTATAAAACAGCATCACACTGGATGCCATAACAATATTTCGAACCTTATCATTCAAATAAAAATGAAAGCACAACACTTATGACTTGATAGATATAGGAATATTTTAATTTTCCGAAGAATGAGTCTTATGATGAGCATATATTCTTTTTTCTCAGCTTAAATGTAACTAATGTCATTTAACTAGATATACACAGTTATGATATGATAAAGCAAATAGTTATAAATATATTTTGTAAAAGAATACTCATAACTATGAGCTAATTATTTACATAATACACAATCAAAGAGCATCCGGTGTTATTTTATACCATCATGAATGTCTGTGTAAAGTTGTTACTTGATGTACTTGTAACAGTAAACCTACTGATTTTTTTAAAAAATGCGCTGACAATGTAATAAGCAAAATGCACATGATCATATGTAAGTTAAAAGTAGAAAAGCACACAAAGTCCTTGAAAACTCTCTCTCTCCCTCTCTCCATATATATACGTCAGATCCTTAGTCGACTTTTTTTTAAAAAAATTCTTGGTACTGTAGCATTTAATTAATTAAACACAGTACATGTCGGTTAAATTGATCAAGAAATGTTATCATAACTAAATTATATTGTTATATTTATCACGGAAGCAACATTTAAGTCTTACTTGAAAAATTTGACATCACCAAAATATTTTCCCATTCTTCTATCTGTTACTCTATTTTATAACGAGTAAAAAATGTACCACAAAGCTAATGCGTTACAATGTCTTGTTTGATTTTCAAGATACACGAACTGAAAACAACAACAAGAACTTTGAGTCACACTTCTAGTTCAGACATCTAAACTGCGACAGATTCCTCGCTGTCTCTTGCTTATATAAATACCTAAAACGCTTACTTGACCAGAAATATTACACAAAGAGTAGAGTCCTACAACTTCTAATGACGAAAAATCATTCGATAGATGTTGTTTTAATGTTTTTTGCCATTTTACCTGAGTGTCAGTAAATTGTGGTAGAGAACATCTATTCCGGTACTTGTAATTTCAGATATCAATTTAAGCATGACGATAGTCACGATTTATATACAAATTTTAAAATAAATAACAGGTCTTTAATCTTGTTAAAATCATACAAAATATGTTTGTTTGCAAAATGCCATATTAGCTTGCTATTAAATTGTCATTCGGAAGTCGTCATGAATTATAATGTCATGAATTAGCGAAAGCTATTAAAAAATAGTTGAATCCTTTTAAATGCCAAAAGCGCATATGCACATAAAAGCTTCATTTAGTTAATTTTATAATCAAAGCAACAAATATATAAAACGCTTTGAAACAAATATTCATGAATGGCAAATGTCTATATACAATGTGAAAACAAACAGTTTCGAGTGTCATATTTAAAACGCTTTTAAATTTAAGCTTGTTTGGATGAAATCAAAATTGTAGTTTTACTTCTGTCATGATAAGTCATGTAAATTGATTGACATATACATGTGCATTTGTAGATATCTTGTAGCTATTCTTTGATGCGCCGGGGTTTCTTCCCATACATATGTATGGAGTTTCACTGCCATTTTGCTAAACACCTTTAAACTGATTATAGAGCATTCCCTGAGATGAATTATGAAAACAAATAAAGCCCTATCGCTACTCAATATGTCTACTAAATATTTGTTTTCTGTAGCCACTTAAAATTGTTAAAGTTGCCATCCATGTCTTAAAATATGGTAGGCAGCTTACCTAAATATTTATTGATTTTAAGAACGACTAGTAATAAGGGACCAGTACAAATAAACCGTGTCTAATATAAATCAAACTTTATTTAATCATAGTCGGTTTTAATAAAAGTAACTTGTAGTTGTAAACTTTATTCTGAACAGTCAATATCTCATTCTTGCTTATAACCATATTTTAAATACGTTTATTGCAGTCTGGTTGTCAAATACATGACGCCATTCTAGTTATTCCACAGATTTCATACGGCTACGACTAACAAAATGCATGAATGAATTTTTTTAGATATTGTATTGACTTTTGAGCAAAAAAGTTTAAATTAAGATTTGAAATACATACTGTAGACAAAAGTCTTATGCATTTATTTGAATATGTAAACTTCAAATGTAAAATGTACAATTTAATTTTCACCAAATACTCAGAAAATATAATCATTTTTTTCTTAAACATTTATCTACGTTAATATAAATTTAAGGTTGTTGAATTTCAGCGTGAAATGAACTTGTCTGTACATAAATTTGCTCTTTTAAATTTAAATGCAACATGACTGTTCAATGAATAATATGCATTATGACTAATATGTTTTGCAAAAGTTACAAGAATTTGTTTTATGTTAGTAGAGAGTTTTTCTTGGACTTTTCTAAACTTTTCTGTTACTTATTCAAAGTCTGTTATCTAAAATAAAAACGAAACAGAATGGAATACCGAGTAAAAGATTGAAAGGAAATACTTTGCAACAGTAACTAATGCTATGTAAGATTCTTTTTATTGTATTTTTTTTTCTATTGCTAATCGAGACACCAATACTCGAAAACACATTTAATTTTTACGATCTTTATTTTTTTCCCATAGCATAGAATCGGAGTGCGCCTAATAAAATACGCTATTGACTTTAGCCGCCATCTTTATAAACATTTTCTGTATAGCCTAACGATAAGTGATTAATCATACTTTAGCAAATGCTATTACCTTATCTTTTGCTAAATGGCGCATCGAATTGATGTTTTATTATGATAAGTCAAAGGTGACATATTGCTTTTTCCCTCCATCTCTAGACCTTGAGATGCATACACGCATAAAAGCGTCTGTCTGATATAAGCTGGCATTTCAGTATAAAAATAATAATGTCGATAGATTTAAGCAAATAAGATGACTTAAACTTTTTTTGTTGTGAACGTAAGGTGAATTTATATAAACTATTTGTTTATTGTGTGTTTATAAATGGTAGACGCATGATTTCATACGCGAGCGTAGAATTTTCGCAGCGTCTAGATCTATATATTTGCATCCTTAGTGAAGAAATATCATAGAGCTTACTGAATTGTAATACTTATTACTTTTTGTTTAATTGTTTGATAATTAATAAATAAATTATTTAGTTACACTAATATATCGTTTGTCGTTATTTAATATTCCTTAATATAAATTAAGCTGGAGTCCAACCCATAAAACAACATCACACCTGGTGCCGTAACAATATTTCGAACGTTACCATTCACATAAAAATGAAAGCAGAGTACAGCACATGACTTTATAGCTATAGGAATATTTTAATTTTCAAAGAATGAATAAAAGGATGAGCATATTATATTATTTTTCTCAGCTTAAATGTATTTAATGTCATTAATTAGATATACACAGTTATGATAAGATAAAGTAAATAGTAAATGATATATAATGCAAAAGAATATTCATAACTATGAGATAATTATTTACAAAATATACAATCAAAGAGCATCCGGTGTTATTTTTTTACCATCATGAATGTCTGTGTAAAGTTGTCACTCGGTGTACTTGTAACAATAAACCTAATGAATTTTAAAAAATGCTCTGACAAAGTTATAAGCAAAATGCACATAGTCATATGTAGTTAAAAGTAGAAAAGCACACAAAGTCAGGAAAACTCTCTCTCTCTCTCCCTCTCTCCATATATATAAGTCAGATCCTTAGTCATTTTTTTTAAAATTCTTGGTAATGAAGCATTGGCTTTTATTAATTAAAACCCAGTCAATGTCGGTTGAATTGATCAAGAAATTGTATTATAATTAAATTATATTGTTATATTTATCACGGAAGCAGCATTTTAAGTCTTATTTGAAAAATTTGACATTTGCAAACACCAAAAATATTTCTCGATTTTCCTTATAAACTCTATTTAAACGTATAAAGACTATTTTTAAACGAATAAAGAATGTGCCACAAAGCTAATACATAAAATGTCTTGTTGATAAGCTAGCATTTCAGTATAAAACTAATAATGTCCTACAAAAAAGGCATACTCAGGAAAATTAACGTTAATAAAGTCACATAGGCTCAAACAATATATGCGTATGTAATCGTTAAAAGAGCATGTAAGCATTAATAAATCTAACGTAGTAATGACGGAAGTATAAGCAAATGTATAAGTCTATAACAGAAAAAAAACTTGTCCAAACTTGTCTGTTTGGACACTTCAGGGTAATATAATACTTGGGCAAAGCCAGCTAAATACGAGTCAGAAAATATTCCAGTATTGTAATAATATACATGTCATACCAATCCTATTTTCAGTATGGCTTAGAAAATCAATTCCTTTTAGTAGATGTATATATGTTTCGTAGTCTGTAGATTTAAAGCAAGGGCTTCATGTGACCCGCAATTCCCAAGTCTAAGCCTTACAGAATTGTCCATCACATTTATTACTCTGTTGTGATAATACGTAATGACATTTAGTAAGATATTTGCTTTTAGGGAGATTAGATAGTGTTCCTAGAAGTTGTGTTCAGTTGATGATTGAAAAATTACATAAGCAGAGAAATAATTTGTTCAGAAAGGATGCAAATCAAATCTTTATCCAGACAGTTGTGGAACTAGATGTAAATTCTCTGGTGAAGCGTAGCAAAACAACGTAAAATTAAAATATGGTCCGTTTTTACTTTTCTTTTGTCAGGCATTTTCAAATGAGCAATGACTTTAGATGAAGTTCAGATATTATATCGAGCTATAACAATTGCTGTTTTAAAAAAGCACAACATCAAACTAAAACATAAACGATTTGTCAGTAGATAGGTAAATAAGAAAAGGTCCTATCAAAATTTCCACAGATATTTTTTTATCTACCTGCAGACAAAGGCAAACAAGGTAAATGTAAAAGTGACAAAACACAGAGACGAGCCATAACACACACACACACACACACACACACACACACACACACACACACACACACACACACACACACACACACACACACACACACACACACACACACACACACACACACACACACACACACACACACACACACATACATACACACACACACACACACACACACACACACACACACACACACACACACACACACACACACACATACACACACACACATACACACACACACACACACAACCCATCAGTTACCGCCTTGGAACGGGGTGCTTAAATCTGGTTTGTGGAGCGCTCCATCCTCGCACTTCCTGAAGGTTTTTCTATCAAACAAACAGTGTAAATAAAAATATCCCGTCAAAGAGTGAAGCAACTAGAAGTAAGCACCTGCATCGGGAGTTAAAACAGATACAATGAACTTATGTACATACATAATAACTAGTAATAAAATAAACTATCAACATGTGTACAGTATGTACAGTAGATAAAAGCCTCGACAACCTAAAAGTTCCAAATAAAAGGGAATAAAACAGAACAAGCGCTGATACATAATAAGAACAAAATAATGACGACATACAATGCCATGACGCCATATTCCAAAAGTGTCAACAGTGAAATTTTAAAAAAATACGAAAGAAATCATCGAATTTTAGAAAACAACCCAATTCAACAAATAAGAATGCAGTATCGTTAAAGAGTTAATACGTATTAAAACATAAAAGCCGAGAATTTATCCGTAGTTGGCATATTATATATAATAAAGGTACCAAAATTCCGATCTCACGTAAAGGGTATGACTGCTTAAGTTGTCCCACCTATATAGGGCACGAATGGAGAGATGAAGAAACAAGAAATCCAACAGTGACTGCCCAATGATGGCTTTAAGTCACTGTTTACATATAGTCTCAACGACCTGTCCGGTGTTCGTGTAATTTAAAAGCAATGCTAGTTCTTGACTGTAAGAGGGTCAATTGCAAGCAATGCAGTACAACGAAGAATTCCCGGGTTGTAACCGTCTGCAATACAGTTTTCTGATAAAATTTGTAAAGTGGTCAGAAAAGTTATTGAAGCGCCTTGATTTTCTTTAACTTGTATAAAACATTTCCATTAAATGCAGGATGGTTTATGCCTTTCTGCATAAGTATTTTCATACTGCTGTTATACTTAGAAGCAATAAACCATTGCTGTGAAAGAATTTTGAAAACGCCTTTCTTATTTATGAAAACGAAAGCCTTGCTGTAAAAGTTTAGAAGAAATAAATCGGTTTCTAGCATTTAAATCTTCTACTTTAGTGCAAACTCGTGCAAACCTTGTAAGTAGTGATATGTAAATAACATGAGAGGTAGCACGGGGAAAATCTACAATCAAGGTATGGATAATTCACAATACTAAAGTTGAAATCATCTCTCTTGTCATAGACTTTAAAACAAACAAGCCTTAGGTAAATATTTTTCGAAGACACCAGTTCCTTGAGTTACATGACAAAAATGTTGTAGAAACGAATGAAAATGTACATGTATGAGCAAAATGAGCCAATTTTAAATAAACTTTTAAATCATGACTTTAAATGACAATAATCAAAGTACAGAATTTATACTTGTTATGATGTTCCAACATTACCTTGATTATGGGCGCAAACATTTTGTGCGTCAATACATTGAATAAAATCATTTTGAATGCATTCCTTTTAATACTGGTCAGGACTAGGTAAAAATATCATATATATGTTATACATATATATTGTTGTAGATAAATGCTGATTTTTCTTATAAAATGCCCTTAATATTTCTTTGATCATAATGTTGAAATAGGACAAATCTGTATTGATTTGTGATATTGCTCATAATTACTTATTTCGAAGGGAGAAATGAATTGCCGAAAATTGATTTTCTCCAAATCCTGTAAAAATAACCTTTGTCAAAGTATTAATTGCACAATGCTAAAATGCAGACCTGTTTATGGATGTACTTTACGCATACACTTTATTTGATTAATTGAATATGGTGGTATTTCCTACGATAAACAAACTTACATGTAAAATATTTTAAAGAAACCCTAAAATGTTTTAAACCCGTGTTCAAACATGTCATGATTGGGAACATAAAGTTTTATAACCTCATGGAGATACACAATCTTAGAAAACGTCAATATGCAATGGATCATCATTTCATTTGCTGAACCAAATTCTTGTGGAAATATGTTTTCAACGTTCTGGTTTATCAAGTCACTCATGAAGCATACTCCATGCACATTTAGATATATTCTGAAAAATAATGATTGAGACCAGACAATTAAACAGCTTGTAGCAATAAGGCTCTCGGCTATGAACTGTCCTAGAAGATGTATGATAATAAGCTTAATGCATTTGTATGGTATTTTTTATCGATTGATAGTTTCCCAATGCAGAATGTGGGAATGCAGTGGCAAGTCGGATAATTGGTGATGACATATAAAAATATTAAGTTTGATTTTTCATGTAACCTAATCATTTTTTTCCATAACATTATCAAGCATTCATATCTAATGAAAATTGTTTAAATGATATATTAGTTTTCTTGAACACACTTATGGCTCAAGTGCAAAAAGGAGATAACAATGTTTTAAATTCCACAAAAACGCTGTGATTTTGGCTTCTTTAACTCAAAGTTACCGTTGTCAATTGACACAATGGTTAGCATATATAATATAAGATCATATCCACAAAGAACCTTAGGTACTGTTTTATTATGCTAATTAATGTATTTTCCTTAACAGCAAACTATTTCCTTCGACACAACTTGTCATTTATGAAACTTTCAAACAAACAAAAAAAACAACAACGAAATTTCTTAGCTTAAGTTAGAAAAAACTAATAAGTATTTTAAGCGATACGAGTGTCCCCTGTGTCCCTGTCAGTGACTGTATCCGTCAGTAAGGACCAAAATGTGTTTTTTCTCTCAAATAACCGAAATAAGTCATTGTTACATAAAACAGCCCTGCAAAAATGCTGTTAAATGAGGTTCCAAAACAGTGTGAACATCAAGCATAAATTACCAATCGCTATTGCTAAAAAGTAGTTCCTATCTGACTCAAGCTGCTGTGGTATTGTTAGCTTAGAGCACTATGTTTGAGATCATGTTATATCGTCATCCGAGTAATCATTTCTGACGTCGCAATCTATTTTAGTAGATACCACTATCGTGCTTTTTATGTATTTGAATAGTATGGACATTTAGAGCGATATTTTCCGCAATTAAGTCTTCTAACAATAAAGTAAGTGTTAAAAATGTCAGTACCTAGACTATAGTAAGGTTTTATTAAGAAATTATGCCGAAAGGACACAAAACATGGGTAAGATTTCTTTACGTGTATTTGACAGAGAGAAACTGTAGGATACCACTTTTAATTAAGGATCGTATGTTATGTGCTTTCCAGTTTATCAAATATTGTTAAGAAATTAAATATTTTTTCTAAATTACTGTGTCTATTCAAATGACATTGTGTGCTTTTTACGTTAGTTGCTTTAATGCTTGTTTTTCTGATATTTTCTTCATTTGTTTTTTTTCTATTTTGGCTTAAGAATGTGGTCTTGTAACTGTTTTGCGTCGTCTGGGGATACGCTTGCGCAGCTAAAACATGTTTTCAACAAATACTTTATTTGTCTTCAATCTAAAAATTATCTTTAGATAAGCATAACGCAATAGCATTGACCCATTATCGCAGTGGCGAGGACGATGTCATGTCTTATAAATGTTATCACAATCAGAGTTACCTCCACTTGTCTCACAAATACGTTGCAATCACTGTTCCAAAGAAACAGTTGAAACTAGACTATTCTATTGAAGTAATACTGTTTTATAAAATGCTATCACACATGAACGCTTTGGGAACCTACAGCGACTTATCATACTTGTAATAAATAAGAAAATGATCTGCGCATTTTTTCTCGATGGAAATTAGATGGACCCTTGTTGTAATGATATCCATTATTTTGTTAATTTAGGTCCAAACAATGATCCATTTTTATACCTATGCGGTTTTTTCTCTATACAAAATATACACACATAATTGCAATATTGCAGTTTCAGAACAATGCATAAAATCAAAACATGCTTAACATATATTTGAATATATGTAGTGTTTCATGTTATTCGGTATCTTCAACACTGCCCTTTAAAACGATATACATGTAAGGGTTCGTAATGTCGTTTGTCTTCATTGATGTTTAAAAACTTCCCAAAATACTTACACGATATGCTATTTTGCAATGTTATGTGTATACTACTTAACTGAATAGAGTTTATGTGTGTTTTTGAAACATCTCGTTATATATAAATTATGAACATTACTTACATATCGTTTGTCTATTTCTGTCGTGCGTAACCTCCAATGACCTAAATGTAATCAACAACTCCACATTTTATGTAAAGAGGTATATATTCTGAATTGCTAGAGCGAAAACACTAATAATAGTCTAACCATTAAGTGCTTACATTACATTTTTGCGATTCACGTAAACTTGTTAGACCTATTAAATCGATATTTGAATATTGTTATTTGTAAACAGATATAATATTTGCAACTTTGTTGAATTGTCGAGCAATTAAAACTAAAGACTTCACCATGCTTTAGTACATTCATGTAACAGTTTTAACATGCTATATATTAAAAATTTAAATCACATATTTAGTATGATGAATAATTAAATTTATTAATTAAATTTATTATTTGCAAAATAGTAATACAAAATTCATAAGATAAACAAGGTGTAAGTGTACTTGAAAACACGTGTTACAGTCTATGCAACGGTATTTTGCAATAAATCAATATAACGAGACACTAACGCACCAACGCACCTGGCTTGAAACATCCTTCGGTAAATTTTTTAATGATGCAGGATGAAATATAATAGTCATAAAGAAGAGGGTGTTTATATTTGAAATCACCTCGTTTGTTATTAATAATTTAAAAGATTTAAAAATATTGTTTCCAAAACATCAAACCAATAAATATTTACTTCTTTGAAAGTGATGACAAGGAAACCTAAAAACACTAGTTATGTATATGGATATATTTTAATTTTCAGTGATATGCACTCGGAAGTCTTTTGTTTTCATGTAACTGGTATATATGAAAGTAGAAAAAACAGACGAATGCTACATGAAATTATATTTCTTTTTGCGATGCTTGTCGTTATATCATATATTAAGATAATATTGAGTATTTCTTTTCACAATACAGATCCCAATATGTATAGCTAGTTTGAAAATTTGATCGATCTAGCCAACAAAACAGTGATAACATGTTTCTATGGATGTTGTACATTGAATCTACTTATGTAACGTATATTTCAAATTCTGCCCAACCTTGCAAATGTTATCCACCCTAAGCCATTGGATTGACGCTGTCTAAGAATTATTAACAGAATGTAAGTTATAAAACACATGTCTACTACGCGGATCATGTATGTGCCTAAAATCAAATGTCCTTATAAAATTTCAGGTTCATTACTGTTTCTTACCCTTTAACGAAATATAGTGTGTTCTTGCTACTCCTGTTTTGTTGTTTGTTATATTGATTCTGTTATTACTGCAAGCTGCACCATTTACTTCATCGCACAGTTTTCATGTCTTAGAAGACCTTCCCATGGACTCACCAAGACAACCTCAAACGGTGCCATTTTGTGATTTTGCCAGCTACATTATTATTTCTGTTCACGTTTCATTCACACTCACTTTCAAGTACCGAACCAAAAATTATTAAACAAGTTTCTTTTTTATCCTGATTTCCTATGATTTTAATGATTCTAATCATTAATAGTACATGTTACTATTTTATAAGGCCTTTGTGACATAACTACATAATGCACTCTGATTAAATATATCCTCATTAAGTGATATACAAATATACAGATATACATTTTCTCATGTATATACATTATACTGCCGACTGACCGTTCCAAGGCGGTAATTGTCGGGTTTGCTCTTTTCGATAAATGACTCATCAAATTTTTTTTCTTACTTTTCGCTTGGCTTGCTTGTGAAATACCTTTGTGCC
Source organism: Sinonovacula constricta (assembly GCA_007844125.1). Taxonomy (NCBI): domain Eukaryota; kingdom Metazoa; phylum Mollusca; class Bivalvia; order Cardiida; family Solecurtidae; genus Sinonovacula; species Sinonovacula constricta. Next base: position 27,216,566 of record CM017559.1, on the reverse strand, counting down.
TTTTCGGAGTTTGGTATATGTTGCAATGCTTATAGGACTTTGTCATATAGTCTTATTTACTTAACATTTATACATAAAACATACAATTAGTATTCTAGGCTAAAAGTGTTTTTAAACCACTTTACAAGAAGTTCATGCTTCATTCCAAGCATTGTTTTAAATTGCATATGTTATGACTTAACATTAGCAAGACATCCATTTACATTTAATAATTTATAGTTTTGTTTTTTAATGTTTTTCTTTCCGAAAGATACATCGTTGCCACAGTAATTGTTGACTTCAAAAAGAATTGACAAATCATTAAAGTTCGATTCATATCAGACAAATAGGTGATTAGAAAGAAGACAAAACATAGAAATTTCAAAACAGGTAATTCATCAATTAAAATAAATTCAAATATTCGACAAAGCATATACTCAACAAGAGATTTTAATGAGTCATTTGAAGTTAAATCAAAAAATCAAATCCTAAAAATAGTATCCAAGAAATTTATCTAGACTGGCTGTTCAGTTTTGCGGTAAAGGTCAGTTACAAATGAAACGACAAATTCCTTTCTCACGCCTTAAATTCGGATATATAACCATTACATTGTATAAATTACACCATGACACTTTTAGTCTTGTATAGTTTTAATGTATTGACAAAACTTTCCATTGTCCTTATCTAAAGTAAGCAACATCTTTAAAACGTTAGTTTTGTCTGCATGTTCTTTTTAAAGTGTAGTTTATTGTTAATTTCTTTGTTGGATTCCCTTTCTGCCAAGACGGTACGTTCTCACTTCTTATCAAAGTCAACACCTTAACAGTCCTAGCAACGCTGATGATGTATAGATTATTGACGAAAGTCGTTATCCTGAAAATTATCTTGCTGATATGTGAATATCGAGTGTTTTATGTTCTTCACACTCAGGTATTTGCATCCGTTTATTCGCTGTTTGACGTCCGGGAATATAGTGAAAATAAATCTGTTCGAAGATTAAGGTGCATTCAATGTATCTATCTTGGGTTTTACTATTTGAAATCAATAATATCACCGGACCTGGTTGCGTAATCGGTAGAGCGCCGGCTCCAGGTACGGGAGGCCCCGGGTTCGATCAGAGGCCACGACATACCAAAGTCGTTAAAATGGTAGTGGTATAGCTCCCTTTCTAACGCTCAAGCAAAAATAAGGGTAGTTCCACGACTAGTTGGCCCGGTGTCAGGATAATGTGACTGGGTGTGGTAACATGTTAGGGGCTCATGGCATGCTGTACACAGCGAAGCAGCATTATTTCTGCTTCAAGTGGACACCGCCTCCAGACAACTGGAATTATGTTGGTGGGACGATAAACCCAATAAACAAACAAACAAATCAATGATGAGTTTCCACTGAGTAAATATAAATAATAAATTCATTAATAATAATGGTATGAAGAGATTATATTGTACTTAAGATTTTTGTTTTTTATTATTTATTTTTAATTTTTAGACAAGTTAATGAGATATAATTAACATTCTTTTTCATATCCACTTTTTTGTGGGGTTAGGATTATTTTAAGCGTATATTTATATTAAATGTTATAACTTTAACGCAGGTGTTTTTATATTATGTTGGTGTGGATGTAAAGATTGATTTAAAGTTAAATATCAAAACCCAATCAAAGTAAAATAGAAGAAATTATTATTAAACAAGACACGAGTTTTGCAAAAAAATACAATTAATATCGCGGTATATTTTAATTTACACATTTGTTAAGCTTCTGTTAAGTTAGGTCTAGTTTGATGGCCGTATAAAGGATTTGTGTACCCTATAGTTTAATAATTTGAAGTGATCTGTCAAATATGTCCGTCATTCCGTCATTAATCAAGGAATGGTTGATGCAAACAGGTATGAACTAGTGCAGTAAAGGTACTCTGTTTATTATGTAGGCATACATTCTTATATACTAAGACGTATATACAGTATGACTGATTTTTCTATGCTGACCGCTTAAAGTACGAGATATTGTTTGTTATTATTTCATAACAAAATGCAAAATCACCTGCAAGTTATTCCGATCTACACATACCAAGATACGATTAAAAAACTATACAGAAATAATATGCTTTAATAATTCAGCCATTTCAAGACTCTTCTTTTAAATCTTTATACTTTAGATTTTTTTTTATACAAAAAGGCACTTTTTCTTGAAAGCAACATGTGACTTAAAGGTGTCTTTAAAATAATAAGAAAATCACATAATTTAATATTTAAACAGCAAAAACAACATTTATATTAATGTTACCTTTCCTCTCACAAATAAGGTAATACGCAGTTCATGATGAGACGTGTTTAGCAATTCGGAAGATTGTTAAATTGCAGTCTTGGTATTTTCTTGTGCGCCTTTAGAAAAGTTCCAATTTAGTCTCTAATAAAACCCGGTACAACAGAACTATGTGCATGCTTTTACCTTTTTCTTTAGTTGTTTTGGTATTGTACAAGACGAACGTTTGTAAACATGGAAACACCGTTGTAAAATAAAAACAACATGCTTGCTTCCCTGTTTTCACTGCGTTTACTTCAATTATTTCATCCAGAATCGTCTCTCGAGTCACTTAAGTCTCCTTTGGCAGACAACATTGATGCCAATATTAAAAACTACTATTAGATTTCGCAGTGGTATTGATAGCAAAACGGCTAAACTAAAATGCAAGTTCTCGCAATATCTCTGTTTTAAACAAGCACGTGATTTTTATGTAATGTTATTTTTTCCTAGATCGATGCCGGTCGCGTGCATCTCTCGAACCAATGAGTGGTTGCCGATGGAGAGGAGAATCGATGGAGCTTATTACGTTATTCAAGGTGTGTTTACTTGCTACTCGAGAGTGCGAACAACTCAAAAATGCACTTTTGTATATCACTTCTTCATGGGGCCTTATTTAATAGAGCTTATCAACACATTAACGTGCAAGAGATACATTGTAATATTCATTAAAATAATACTTTATTTTATTTTGTTTATTTAGACAATTCCATCACAGATAAGTTTCTCGTCTCGACAAAAAATAATAATATACCTTCTATGACAGGATAGGTTGACTTAACCTGACCATCGATCTGAGTTTTTCAGACTTCAAAAAACAAACGTTGCTGCCATTAGAATCATAATGAACTTGTCTATGTTTCATAAACGTGGGCCTCCTGATGACGATATTTTTGTGTCTGGAGGGATTATGGGATCTAAGAATGCTATTGACACGTGTGTTAAATTTACTGTCATACTTAAACAAGCAGGTAGCTGGTATAACTCATAATTAAATATCTCAACTTCACAAATCAACGAATTTCTGATGTTTTCTCTATTTGCTAGTAATTCACTAAGGGAGCTCACAGTTGTATTTAATTATAATATACTTGTAATTTCATTAGATGTGGTCTTATTCAAAGACGGGTTTAAGAATATATACTGATAAATAGCCTTTGATGCAAATATTCATTATAAAGGTTGATTATCAAGAAGGAAATGTGCACCTTTCTAGTATGACCACTTTTTTTGCTGAAATTGCTTTATGCCAAAACCATTTTGTTTATGAAATTTGCAATCACATTCGACAAACTTTTGGGAAGCTGATTGACTGTTTAAAACAACGCGGTCAATATCGTTTTATGATCTCGTTCGTTATAAAACACGACATGTTTTTATGTTGTATGTAATATGTAATATTATTTGTATAGACGAAACTTTTTTCATATTCTTTCAACCTGTCAAAAAATTTGCAAGCTTTTATGACCCGGTCCTAACTGCAGGAAGGTTTTCTTAGTGAGTAACGCCAGCAGTCTTAGTGATTATCCTTTGGAAATTGCAATTGTTTCGTTCCTGGTGAATTTGTCATTCATCATCTTAACAGTAAATTCTGCATGGCGTGTTGCTTTATACAAGTTACCGTTAATAATAAACACATATTGATTAGCTTCTTTCAACACTAAACTTATTTTGAATAAAAAAATGTATTTTTTTTTAAATCGTAAAGCGGAGATAAGTGTTTGTTGAATGCTCTTTGAGCAAGGAGTATGCTTTATGTAACTTTTCTATGTCGCATTTCAATTATTTCTCTGGTAAAGTAACAATTACAACGATGACATAGATGTGTCAATGTTGCAGAAATAGCTACGGTTAAAAGCTTTTGTTAGTCCATCTGTTTAATCGCACTGTATTGTTTAATTTTTAAAACTACAACATTAGACAGGATAAGATAATTACCTTAATACATATTAAACTTTCCATGCTCGTTAGATTAAAGAAACCCTCATTTCACTTGCTTTTACGAACGGTTCATTGAATGCAGAGACGCCAATTTAACATAGACAACCCCATAGAGACACTCATTTAAATTCTTCATGTAAACTGTACTCGTTCGAGTTTTGAACGAAAAAGTATGATAATACCACAAACGTTGAACATACTGTACTAGATGTATTGAACAAAAGAAATATAGAAGATGATGATGCTTATATTAACGTGTACAAGCAGGCGTCAGTGACCTTAACTCTGCTAAATGCTTATGACACGTATGATACATTAACATTATTAATTGGTTTGTTCTCTTTGAAACCGGTGTGTGCTTTAAAATAAATTAAATACTTCTATAAACATACACATACATGAATTTGACATATCATGTGTAAGCATTTATTTTCAACAATCTGTATATTGAAACTAAAACAATAAAAACACTAACAACTATCTATTAATAGATCAGAAACATTACATAACTTAAAGCAATTTAAAATACCTAGCATAAACAAGTGTTTTTGTTTTATAAAACAATTATCAGACCAGAGTTAATATGTTAAATCGATTGTATATATCATTTGAGTAGAGACGCACTTTATGTTATAGCCATTGTTTTCTCTCACACCATATGACAGCTGTTTGAAAATAGATGGGTTATACAAAGGTTCCCGACTTGTCATTGATATTCATTGTTCAAATGCATGTCCAAATAATCTAAATATATTTTCAGATGAATTACAATATAACATAATATTGCCTGGTCGTAAACAAAATAAGAATGGCATTGTATGGTTTTCTATGAATATTTAACAGTAAAGACAGACCTGATAGTTTGCAGTGCACGCTGTTACTTGATGATATATTATAACATAATGTCAATGATGTTTTATATTTTATGCGGAGCTCATACGCTGGTAACATCAGATACCACGATTTCAAACATAACAGGTAAATTGGTAATGTCCAAAAGCACATTTATGTAAAATATTTTTGTCAAAAGAATACACACTAATTTTTTTAAAACATAATCATTTTCTTTTACATTGAATTGAGTTTTCTATTGTTTATATTACTGTACATATGTTGATAATTTATTTTATTACTAGTTATTATGTATGTACATAAGTTCATTGTATCTGTTTTAACTCCCGATGCAGGTTCTTACTGTTAGTTGTTTCACTTTGACGGGATATTTTGATTTACACTGTTTGTTTGATAGAAAAACGTTCAGGAAGTGCGAGGTTGGAGCGCTCCACAAACCAGGTTTTAGCACCCCAGTCGACCCTTTTGCCAACTGTTCTTTCCAAGGCGATAACTGGTGGTTTTCTTTTTGTGTGTTATGTCTCGTCTCAGTGTTTTTTTCACATTTATATTTACCCTGTTTGCCTTTTTTTTCTACAGATAGATGAAATTTAAATATCTGTGGACATTTTGATAGGACCTTTTCTTATTTACCTTTCCATGCAAAATATTAACAACAAATTATTATTCAAATGATAAAAGTTACATCAGAAGTAATCTTTTTAAGTGATTATAGCGAGGGTTCAATTATGGCCTTGTTCATGTTCGTTGTCATGGTTAAAGTAATGGATTAAATGGGGAAACAATGCAGTTTACAATGAATGGCTTTAACATTTTCATTGTCGTTATTGATTTAGAATACAGATCAGTTAGCATTTTCACATTAAATTACTACCTTAAGATTTAATAAATATTGAAAAAATCGTAATTTCAGTAAAATACAGAGCGTACTTAACCTAAACTCTTACTTGCCACGAATCATGTCAGCCATATTCCTTTTCATCTGATTACATTCAAGTTTATAATTAAATGACAAATTAAGTAAAGGCTTAAGAAGAAATAACAGAACGATTTCAGTAGATTTGGAATGTTTGTAAATAGAACCTTTTAAATTAAAGGGAACACAGGAAACACCAAGAAGGGATTTGCATACTGTTTTCACATTCTATTTAACTCGTAAGACCTCAAGGTGAAAGTATGTAAATAAACTGACAACAAAATATCTTATAAATTGTTTGCTTGTATTTCTATATAATGCGACTGCATGAATCAGAAATTACAATTGAACACTTCATTGCTATAAAAGTAAATGATTTTACTATTTTGACCGAAAGAAATAATTCGTTAGTATATAGTTTTGAGTCCGCATTATTGTGTAACTATTAAAGTCTTGCTGGACCACAAAATGATTAACGGGTTCGAAAGTTCGACTCAAACATTTACCGTTTTCTAAAAGTCATTATTTCAAATATTTCATTATTTAATATTAAAAAACGTCTATTTTTATAACATAAGTTTGCCATGTATATATCCTCAAGCCTAAACAGTTATCTGCATTTATATTTTAATTGCGGCAGCAAATTGTTCCAAAATAAAAAGTAAGATATGCTCTTGCTGTCATTTAAAAGCTGGGTTAACAGGCATTACGTCAACTCTAATTCAATGCTTACCATGACCGTATGTTTAGCAATATGTTCTCATATGTTCTCAAAACAAGCTCATATGTTCTCAAAGCAAGTTTGAGACCATGCGATTTGGATTTACGTCACAAGATTGAATATATATATATAATATATATATAATATATATATATGATGTTAACTGAGCTTTGAATATCCGTTCATTTTTTCTTAAAAACACATAAAATGGATCGGCAATAGACTTGCATAAGTTAAGGTGGGCAGTGAGACTAGACCAAAACTACTAGTTGAAACGTACATCGAACGCTTGATTGTAACTCTCCATGTGGAAAAACAAATAAAAACTACCTTAGATTGGCACTTAAACGCAAGGAAGAATGTTAGAGCTACATACTTTTTATATTCCTTTAAATGAAAAATGTGTTTCTTCCAAAAAATTAAAATCGATTGTAAGGGCCATTAAACAACGCGTCTTAATACCCACTTTAAATATACCAGCAGTTACACATCTTACTTTATGTTTTGGAAATACTAATGGGCTACTTAACATACGCAAGTACACAAATAAAACTATACCAGTATATTTTATTTTTAAATGAGTATATTTAGATGCACTTATTCAGGGATTTATTGCCCAAACTTTCTGGACAATTTTTTCTGAAACAAACAACTTTAATACTGTCATACACAGCTGAGAAAAATCTTAAGATATTAAGGAAATAAACCTACGGTACAGACTTATGTTCTACTGCATCTGTCTTAGGCATTGACCTTTAAGATCTTCAATCTAAAACTTGTCGACAAAAAATATTTCAAATGTGCTGTAGGCAGCTGTGCATGTTTGAAATAATAACAATTGTTTCCTTGTTGGCAATAAAGCACAGGTTCAGTATATAAATCATTTCCCTAACGTCATTTGCCTTATTTTAAAGCATGACTGACATTTTTGTAATATATAGTCAAAATGTGTAGACTTATGGACTCATTTAAGGCACAATAAACTCGCGACATTTTAAGTACATGCAAGTCTCGACTGGTTTTGACATAACGTTATCATAGAAACAATTATAATAAGGTTTATATTATATATGATAAGAGTTTTTTCTTTGAATCTAAAGAAAAATGAATGAATGGAAGATGTCACTTAAATTTAGTCGTAGAAACAACAATCAATCTTTGGTGTATTGCTTTTTCATTTTTTTTCTCTTTTCATGGCACTGTCTTTATTATGCTTATTACTTTCTTGTAAAGCATTTCGATACAAATATTACTTTTTATATACTCATGTAAAATAAATAATATGGAGTATATTCTGAAAAGGCGACACCAGTACTGTAAGCTGTAAAAACCTAGACGTTATTTTATGTTATTTTAAGACATCGAGCCAAAGGCAGAATGCTTGCATTTTAGCATTTGTGCAATCTGATGCTGCCGTCAAAATTAAAATTCTAGATACATTGTTTCATAGATCCAGCTAAGGTTGTATTAGAAATCAAGTAGACAGATTATTTGAGGAAATATTTTGCTAATATATGTTCTGCTTTTGGCTTGAATACATGTATGTATAAGTTAAACCTGATGAATGGAGGTTTTTTTTTCCTTAAAAAATAAATCGTATCCTAATTAGAATTTCTACAGATAGGGGAAAGACTTACGCAACATTGATATTGTTTGTTCATGAACGCACACGTACTTGCTTACTTTCATTATCAAGAAGGTGATTTTTGAATACTCAGGTTTAACGTATTGGAACATTGTGCCATTGAAACCAGTGAGCAAAAAAAGAAGTAAGCTATCACACAAGCTACCCATGTAGAAACACCATATCCACTTTGGTAAGTTGCATCTGTCTTATTGTATGCAGTTAAATCGTTGCATTAATATCATTTATAGCGCCATTAGTAAATTATATTATAGATAAAAAAGAATGGCAGAAAACAGGCAACTGTTAAAACATAATAGGAATACAAAACATTTTCATTATACAAAGTACACTGGTAAACAATTGTATGTGGGTTAAATGTTGTTACATATTGAGAATAATACTCGTGATGTCGTCAAGGGGTCATATGAAGATTTACCTGCAACAAAACTAACAATGCTTAATAAAATATGTTGCAAGTTCCCTCCAGCGATGGCTATTTCAATTCATTAATATCTTCGTTATTAAATCAATCAGCATCATCATATCTCATGCTGGCAAGTAGGTCAATCGATGACCTCATCGAATGACTATTTGTAACTCCCTTTGCGACAAACCCTTCCTTTATTCTGACTAAAATATTCGCCTCATTTTACTTATACAGCTTGCAAATGCCAATCCATATATCTTGACTAAAGTTAAAGCCTTACTACCGTTTTATATTACCCTTCCAAGTCTTAAACAAAATATATCTAAGTTTGTAGTCTTGTCTATGAATACTAACTAGTCAATGCAGACAGACTGGCTGGTCATTCATAAGCAAAGGGTTGTTTTCTGCAATAAATTGTATTTACAAATCATGTTATACATACCTTATACCGACACTAATAAGAAATCGAAACAATATTAAACAGTCTTTCAACTTAAACATATGCAAAATATATTTGCGCTTTGTGTAATATATCATCACGTTGTTTCGGGCATTATTTATATTTTTCACAGATTTTATTTGTTTATGTATAATACATCTGTCTTTTTGACAATCATACAAAATATTCTTCATTTAATGCAAAAATTAAATAGTTTTTTTATTAACACGAAAAAAGTTCAATTAAGAAAAATATCGTTTAGAGATTAAAGAACTAGTCTGCATTGAATATTGTGCATTCCAGTCTTATTTGAAGCCTGTGTGTCAGTGTGTTTCTTTTATTCTTTCGTGAATATCTTCATATTTATTATTAGTTGTTATTATTGCCAAATATATCGTTATTATAAGCAGTATTTTTATGGTTTTTATTTTTAATAAATAAAAGCATCTTATACACAAAATATACTTTCTTTAACAAGGTTTATATATAAAGGTACATGTAAAATTATCATTTTAAAGCAAACATTGTTATGACAACACAGTGGTTTGATTTTCAAATTATATTCAGAAAACATGTCAATACTGACTGGAATTATTTATTAATTCGCCAGCATGTTGCAAATCTTCCATGGAATACATATCAGGAGGCATACATTTTTTATAAAATATATTTTTAAACATTTCCTATGAATAATGCAAGGTTAGAAAAAAACACAACATGTTAATGTCCGGTAAATGTAAAAGTAAAATCCATTCAGATGAGAGCTAATCAAATAGTTACCACCTTCGAACGGTCAGAGGAAAAATGTCCTCAGTCACACTGCATGTAATACACACTTGAGGAAAGTGTAAACTTGCAAGGTAAACACGACATATTATACATTTTAAAAATGCTATTTTTTCTCATCACAAATATATATTATCATTAATCATTAATCTAACTCCAGCTCATACAAATGTAGTTGATCAACGTTAATTTAAGAAAATAGAAATGACAAAAATTATCAAAATTTAAAAAAGGTTGATAAGTAAAGTTCAAACGGAAATGGTATATTAAAATTAAAGCACCCCTAAACGAATATACACACAGGCCTTACAGATAAAAGAAACAACAACACTACAACTAAACGACACATTGTTTAAATAGAGCAAAACAACAGTTACTAAACTAGTAAGCCGATGGTTTATTTACAAATGGCATAAAATAAGACAGACAACATCCCGTAGACTTACCTAGTGTCCATAAAAGGCAACGGAAACGCCTCCCAAGTTGCTTTATATATAGTGCACGATTAGAAATGAAGAGACACAATCTATACAGTGGTAGTCTTATTTATGGCTTTAATGGTGGTATATACATCAAAATTTAATATTATTTTTCAGCGGTTTATGGAAATGTATGCATATTTCCCACGAAAAATTAATTGCAAAACAAATCACTCTTACTGCTCATTCTTTCCAAATGTATAAATATGCACGAGAGTGATCTCTGCTAAAAATAGATATCGACCTAATCGGAATTCACGGATGACAATATAAAGCGAACTCAAAAGTGAAATGTCACGTTGTTTTATTAGTTATAAAATAGCTTACTCTGCAGCGTGGCTCAGATAGAAAATGCACCTTTGCAATGTCGATTGGAGATTTATGCTGCACTGTTCACACAGATCTAGGGCATCAACGAACAGCATTTTGCAGGTCCTTTCCATGTAACACTGACTTATTTTGCTATTTGAGGGAAAAATTGGTTCAAACTGTCGGATATCTCCTTTAAGTCGCTTTCATATTTACCGGTCTCATAAGTACCAACACAGAAGACATATTCACAATCATTAAAAAAGAACTGTATTTATAAGAAGCTTAAACTACGGAAGTTATCTTTTATTTGATCTTAGATTTTGGTTCAGTTAAAACCTGTGGTAACGTGATGTTTCATCCTTGGAATGAATGCGGCTTTTTAATTACGTTAAGTCACGCAATAGTGCATGTACATGCTTGCGTTAGATAACAAAGAATCAAACAAAGTCACATACATGTATGAATTGTTACCTTTAACAATATGGTTTAAACGACATATATTAAAAAATAATTTTCATAGGACAAAAAATAAAAATAAAATGCTACAAGACTTATGTTGACAAAAGCTGCATTAAAATGAAGAAGCGAATGCAACGAAACTATCTGCAGATAGGTAATAGTGACTAGTTTTGTATCTGTTGTTCAATAAAACCTATTAGGGTCAAGTTAGCAGGCATCAACAGCTGATGGAAAGAAAATGAATGTGTCAAATAAACTATTATAAATGCATCGTGTCTGTTTGTTTTGTTTTTGATATACATTGCAGCAACAATTTATGATTATTTATAGCAATATGCAGCTATTTGGTGGAGAAAGACCCAAGATTCAACATTTGCCGGGTTGAACCACCGGCGCACTACAAGTTAGCTGGAAGAACTTCTCATATTATGTTCTTCGCCCCAAGACTCGAACCCACGCGTTGAGAGGCTAATCAGTCAGAGGAACATGCATCTTGTGTCAAGTTCATAACTATCAACTAAAATAACAGTAAATATCAGCGTTTAACTAATAGTTCTAGATAAAAAGATATTTGTCTTTCAAAGAAATCTTCTCAACAAGATGTTTCTGTTTATTCTTAAAAACAATAATGTAACTGTGTGTGACTTCTCATATATTTGTAAATGCAATGGAAAATTGAATTGTAATAAAATTACAGCATTTTTTAAAATGTAGACTGGTCTCTTGTTATCATCCTAAATAATAAATTTAAGTCATAGAAAATTACTTTTTTTAAGATATCGTTCCCTTCCTCAGTTGCTGTTTTTGTTTCGACGTCTGTATAATAGCGCCTTAGGTATAATGTTGTGATTTGTTCCTAAGGTCTAATGATAAAAGACTATCTATATATTTATTGGACGTCAGTGACAAGGTAAAATGACATCTCCTATTACGATTTGAATTCGATTTCCGGATCTCTTTTGAATTGCCAATTAAACGATGCGATTGCCCATAGAAAATATATTGCTGTGTATTTTTGTCATATAAATCGGGATTATATATAAAATGTTATTTTGGTAAACCAGCAGGAAAATGGCGGTCCGAATATATGTACACGTTTCGGCGATTTGTGGAGCCACAATTTAACGAAGATTTTGTAAGATCTACATTCAGTATGAATTTGATGTAAATATTTTATTATGGTATGCTTTGTACTGTAAATGACCAAACAACTCCTAATTTAGCAGTATTTGCTTTAATTTAGACAGACATTTCTGACATTATGAATCAAATGTTTATATTCCAAAAGTATTTATGTTATAGAATTAAGTATTAATAAGAACAGTACTTTGCAGTAGATCTACTATTTAAATACACAATAATACATTAATACAGAATTACAGTATTAGGCAATCAATAATGCCATATTTATCTTAAGTAGCCAACTTTTCTAAAGCAGTCAGTCAAAGGCTGTCCCTTGGCTGCCCACGTAATACAAGTTTGACTGTAGGTTATTTGAATTTCTCATTTCTACATTCCGCAGTCCGCACATACAGAGAGTTACAACTGTTTTACTTATACAAAATAAAGCATACATGTAAGGTATATCACCTTTTGGATAACATTTATAGTATTTATTCTTCTGCAAATAACCTTGAACCTCTGCCTTATAACTCTACGTATAACTCGACACATCTACCTAAGTACATATAAATATAGGATAAATCTTATACCAATAATATAGCATTGATGCGAATATCGTATCAGTTATTTTGATCGATGCTTAGTCCTATCTTAAAGCTTTATGTTTACAGAACAGATTAAAAGAATAACGTCGTAAATGGTTTGACTTTAAAATAAGTGCGAATGCTCAATATCAAATCGCTTATTAACATGCAGCATTGTTTCTACAAGTTACAATGTGTATTTGTCGCTTGGTAAACGAAGTTTGTATGGGTGCGCTATACATTTTATCATATGATTAAGCATTTGATTGTAAAATGCAAATCTTTGAATATTTAACATACTATGTAACAAATTATTTTCTCGACATACAGTTAATGCTGTTAGGTAAACCACTAAATGCATGCAAATTCATGTAAGTGATCTTTCAAGGTTAGACTGTTGTGTAGAACTCTTTAACGCACACTTTTAACTTAATTTTAAAGCTAAACTGAATTGCTTATATATCAGAATAATCTAAACGTTATGTTTAACTGCAAATTGAATTGCAACTCAGGATAATCCTTTAGGAGTTCAATAACAATTACGACGAATTCACACAATATATCATGTAGATAAGGCCCTCTATATCTATTATACTTCATCTATTGAAGTGGTGTTAAAAACCACTTTATATAACAAGAAAAGTATATTTATTTTAAAGTTGTTTTAATTAATTGTATTAAGTTGAAAATCTAACCTAAATCGTTCGTTCACATACTACACAAGCAGAGGGACTATATAAAGTATATTACCACCTTTGGAGGGAAATTGACACTGTATCCAATGTGTAAGTCAACTTCGAGGGCTTCTAAACAGGGACGATGGCTGCCATACAATGTACAATACATCTTTCATGAGACACTCGTAGCAAACATTTTAGACTTAAAATATTTAATACAGGATGTATCCAACTATATTAATCTGTTCAAATAGTATACACGACCGTCATAAAAATATAAAAGCGACCTATCATAACTGGCAATAAATTGAAATAACGGTGGAATGTTGAAAATATTGGAAAAATCCTGTGAAACAAAAGGCATCATGGACATTTTGTCGCAAATGTCTGTCGAACAATATTTAAACATCATGTGATGGAAACAATAAACAAAGAAGTGTTTAACTAACTGTAATTCTAAAATCACACTCTGATCTACTTAAAAGCTAATAAACAACAGCAACATATGCCAATGACATCAACTTTAAAGAACAATACACATAACAAATAAATACTTTTTTAATAAATAAATAAATAAATAAATAAATAAATAAATTAATAAATAAATAAATAAATAAATAAATAATGCTAATAATAACGTGTCGCAGATTCCGGTTAATGAATATATTTAAGGATTGAATGTAAATTTTGTGCGTTTCATCGTGGTATAAAACGCAGTGGCTTTACATCTAATTAGCATAAAAACCGAAGGTATTAATACTCAAATTAGATGTAAGGCAACTGTGTTTACGATGAAACGCACAAAATTAATATTAAATCATTATAATTGCAACCTTTCCCTGTGTTTACAAAGTGGTTTTTAAAATTTTCAATTTTCCATCAATTTTAGTTTACGCATTTATACCAGTACATAAAAATCTCCTTAACTACCAGTAGGAACCGAATTGACAGAAATTGTTATTATTTTGTCTCGTTTGGTTTAAAGATGTGTCATCAGTTGTCAAAAATACAATAGATCCTAAAAATACTTAAATAATGTGTATAAGCAAAAGTTTTTTTAATCAACATAAAAACCCTGAAAAACGTCTTGTCAGTACATGTTTTTTTGTTGTTGTTGGTAGTTATAAGTGGGTTATGCAAATGGCCCATAACGCGCGGGACAATTTGAAATCGATTACAAAGCAAAATATTATAGTAAAAATCTATGTTTTTAATTCTTTAGTAGTTTCAAAATACTAAAAATGATCACTATTCACATTTTGTATATCTTTTTCATGCTATTCCATCATTTTTATTGTTGTTTTTTTTTAGGTGGGATTATGCAAATGTACCGGAACTGCATGAGGTATAAGTGGACTGTAATACGTGAGAAAAAACTGCTTCCTTACTCTGTTATTTAAAAACCAATGACTGGATATGGAAACTGGATAAAATGTTTGTGTGTACGCTATTTCATTGAATTATTTCTTACTCTTATTGGCAACCTACTTGTAGCGCGAGAACAGATAAATATGTGTGGGTTATTTTGGTCATATATCAAACTTTCCAAACAAAATGTCCATGTCTGCCACAGCGTCTGTCATAGTGCTTACATGTAACATATTGCAGACGATTGCTTACAAAAGAGATTTAGCACAGAATATTGGAAATTTATAAACATATTTATGTAATCAGAGCTATCATTATATATATTATCATTAACTATAAAATGCATACAATAATTTATCAACATTCTATTCATTTAAACAATTAAACAAACACTTTTGTGTAAAGTAGAATACATGAAAACAATGGTGCGTGATTTATAGAAACGTCAAAAAAGGTGGCAAGAACATTAAATTAATGAGGATATCGCCAACTGCGTCCCAATGAGAAATAAAAAGCAATCACGTGATCGCGATTGGCCAAATAGATTCAAAGAAACACAAAAGTTGTAATTATACAACAATGGTTTTGTTTATAAACGTGTAAACTTTACAATTATCGGCTTACAAACATTATATACGTTTTTGATAATGTATAATTAATTTGATGGAAACAATCCTAAGACATAAGAAATAATAACATATTATGACAAGGTGTGGGTCTTTTCGTTCCATCATTTCTTATACAAAGTCTTTTTGTAAAGTCCTATTATTGCATGTTGCAAGGCATTATTTAATGGGTTACCGGCACTGATCTTCAAAAGTACTTATGAAACACGTAAAAATCACACATATACGGTTTAACGTTTTATGCTGTCGGATGGACGAAACGGGAAATAATTGAGAGACTGTATTGCACTTCAATATTGAGTTCAACATCAGCATTAAAAAAAGATGGCATTTCAATTTGCGTCATCTGTTAGGGTGAATAAACTTTCTGATTAGGACTGTCACTTCTATCTAAAATCAAATTTAAATTTTATTTCTTAAGGTTCCCCAGATACATTCCCTAAGAACAGGATAACTTCCTTTAACACTGTATATAACGCAGTAAGATGTGATTTTAAAACTCGTCGTTTTTTGTAGTAAATGTCTCGACGTGAAAAAATTAGTATACTTATAAACTGGTATTGATAGGTAAAATAAATATTGATTCTTATAGTTTATATACGTATTTAGGGGTAAATTAAACATTTATTTATATATATTTTAGGCCATTTATTCCTATTATCAATGTTTGACTTAATGTGCTTTGGAGATAAGTGACAGAATGACAACTAAAATGAGATATTGCTTACCTAAGTTTGCATAGACACACGCACTATTATATCTTAAATATGTATTGGTTTTAAAATAATAATAAAACATTTATTTCACTTCATATTAAGCACATTTAGATACTAAAAATTAAAGCAAATTAAATAGATCATTGGAAGCACTGAACACTTGTTTCCGTAAATGCACAACTTTAAGAATATATGACAAAGTCCTATGAGCATTGCAACATTTACCAACATTTGGAAAGGCACAGGACAGAGGTATTCATATGCAAGCCAAACGTAAAAGTAAGAAGAAATCTGTAATGAGTCATTTAACAAAAAGAGCAAACCCGACAGTTACCGACTTGTAACGGTCAGTCGGCAATATGGACCGACTGGCGTGGTTAAAGCGGTTTTACAGAGCTTTAAACTCGTACTTCCTGATAGGTTTCTCAAATGCAAGCAATGAAGAAAACCCGATCTATTTGTATAAAAATGTCCAGATTATTTCGATTAGAAAAACTACACAAAATTTTTGATTCTAAATGAAAATATTTTTGTTGAATCAAGAAAAAAAACGTCCACAGAAGACTTAATGGATGTAGCATTCTGTTCATGTGAAAATGGAATCGAGGAACCAAAGTCCAACGTTCATCAAAGGAAATACATGTAACAATCCTTATAGGATTAATTAAATAAATATTATATGCATAGGGAGATTTTTTACGACTGCCAAACTATCTGTCATCTCGTATTAAACTTTCATTTCAGACTTTTATATGATAAGATGTCCTTTCTTAGTGGGAAACAGGTGCCGTCAAGTGCATACTGATAATCCTCAATACCGTGACCTTAAGTTGTAATACATGTAAAAGTCACAATTAGAAGAGTTATGTATAATCAATCAGTTTTAGTATGCTTTTATAATCAATTTTAAAGATCTGGCCAATACATAAATGCAACTGACATTAAGCATATATTTATTGGCGTATGTTTTTTGTCATTCTAATTCTTAAAATATAAATTCAAACCGAGGAGAAAACTGTGATTTGTGTAAGAATTATGGACTCGCATATTGCATCGCATGCGAATTGCTGCTGATTTGAGTTGCTTTGTAATTTTACAAGATCTAATATTAACAAAACGTGCAAACACTTTATTACTGCACTTTGACAAGGCGTATTAATATGCAATAACGTATTTGCTCATTTACTTTTAAATTAACAATTGTTGTTAACGGTTAAAGGGATTTCCCCTCTGTAAGTAGAAAAATATATTGACTGAGAATAACATAAGTTGTAGCTGTAAGTAAATGGCAAGCAAATAGCGTATTGATTATCACTGTAGTACACTCAAGTCCTTTGTGGGCTGGGAAAAATGAGTATTTAAAAGAAACCTCCATGATACAAAAATGCATACAGACAGTTGCTTTGTCGTGTTTTGTGTATTTTGATGTCATGAATTAATTAATTACCCATCGGATTGTTTAGTCAACTTGAGTGCATAATCCTATTTACGGAGCGCTCCAACTCCGCATTTGATGTAGCTAATTATCAAGACAAAAATAACTTCATCAAAGTTAGACAGCTTACAGTAATCACCAGCATCTGAGTAAACAACTGAACAAATATGATGCATTACAAACACTATGGTAAATGCAATTACATATATAAAATATGTACAAGATGTTTATGTGCTTTATGCCACTGTCCAGTTAATATTATTGCAACATTTACCAACTTTAGACTGCATTATTTTACAACATTACAGAAACATAACTATTCTTGATGAAATAAGTTTTATCTTAGGATGTATATACATTAATCATTAGTCCTCTTACTACGGCACGCCTACACGTACGTTTATTGACATAGTGTAGTATTTCTGTGTTGAGATCTAATTCCCGTTTCTAAATATATATACAAGCGTGAGTAAAAAGAAATATACTATTAGTTACTAACTAGAAATATTTATATAACAGTCAAAAGGTTGATTTTTCACTTAACGGAGGCATAATTTTGGAAAGGTTCACAATGACATTTTCAGCGATACTTAAATCATGTTGTTTGTCAAAGAATATAATATTGTCACATCACTGCATCTGCTCTTGTTTGTTCAGCTGATTGTATGACAGGTAAAATTGCGTAATATAAAAAATAATTTACAATATCATGGTGATAATTAGTAAATGTTTATTGCAAAATGAAGCAGATGATTTTTAAAAGAGATCTAGATAATGTTTTAAATGTACAGAATCAATGTTGGCTCTGTTGTATATGTTCAATATGTAATTATTATGTATGTTTAATGCAAAAAGTGCGTAAATTAGTTCTCCTTATTCACGTCTACGCTTCGCGTAAACAGCTTTACTACGCTATGGATTCGATTTTCTTTGTTTCTGCTGCTTTCCCTTTACAACGTATCTTTCAAGGGAGACGCTTGATTGCAAACTACGGGCTAGAATCAATGTGTATATTCTTTTTTTAAGAAATAGATACTATTTTAGCCATATTTTCACTGAAGATCAACAAAGTTTTATATTAAATAATTGCAGAGTTAATCACCTGAAGAAGAGTTTATATTTCTCTACTATAGCTACGGTCTTAAGCAATTCCTTTTATTCCCTTTTATGGCTGTTGTTTCATTCTTTTCGATCAGTCCACTGAGCATTAATATGTAATTGCAGTTCAGAGGCATTTTGTAAAATCTGTATTTTAAGGAATTTTAATTCACTGTTTTCAGGTAAGCTTCAAAGATATGTCAGTAAAAAGAGCAAAACACATTGAGTAAACAACATTCAGGAAATCATGATCTGGTAAGTACAGTTTATATAAACACAGAGACAACAATGCGCCGTAAAAGAAAGAAAGCCATTCTTGACCATACTAAGGGCCAATTGTTTTTTACCATTGTTTTTTTAATTTGTAAGTGTACATGTACCAGTCATGTGTTAAATTATTAACGAAAATATGCATAACATGGTGTCGTTTATTCGTTCGTTTACTCAGCTATGGTACAAGAAAAAGTAATATAATATCAACGTACTTCTTTTGGACTTATTGTACGCATATAAATGGTATGTTTAGGAACAAATGAGATATTTGTAAAACAATTTTATCTTTTTTATCCCAATTTAGATATATATTTATGTATAAAATATTCATTTTCATCTTCTTTCATCTTTTTATGAAAGAACGTCTTAGGTTTCAAGTGGTGATATTTAAGACTAACAGCCGTCGCCACTGTTAAATCTCCGCGTGGTATATGTGGCAACATCCAACTGCCAAATGACAGCAAATTACACACGTCATAGCGTGATCATGCTTCGAGTCCAGACATAAATACAAGATAAGTTATCGTAAACTAGGATTCATGATCTCTTAAAATTCCAAACATACAACAAATCTATTGTTGTTTGAAATATTTTTTTCTAAAAGCAGCTAAACAAAAGACTAAGTTCTAAATGAGTTCTCATTTTTATGGCAGTGACGCAAAAGTTTATACGTAACATAATTATGAAATATAACAAGGACATGTGTGCATTAGATGATATTTTTAGAAGAAAACACAATACTTCGACACTCCTATGCCTGCTTAATGTAAAAGTAACGTACACACTGAGACGAGACATATCCGAAAAATTAGATTTGAACGATTTGGAACCGTCAGTCCGCAAAATGTCCGAGTGGTGGTTTAACGGACTATGAAATGGGACTCAAATAACATATACATATAATTATAAACACTCACTTTAAGTATATTTATAAAATACACTACCTTGCATATTTTTCTTTACGATAGAGGAAAAGTTGTGGTCATGAAGCACCTTTCTTAAAAGAATATTAAATATGGGATGTGCATATACTGGGAAGAAATATAATTTGACTTGTGAATTCTGCAAATTATGTTTTTTGTTCACACTGCTAGTTAAACACAACACTTAAATGTGCATGAAACTGGCGACATGTTAATTAGCCTGTGTATATTTAGACACATTTGCTAAGTGAAATCAATTACCGGTAATCTTTCTTAATATTGATACATGGATACATTGAACGTGGTCTATCTTAACCAATAACAGCTGGACTTGACATAAATTTTATATAATGTCTTAATGATTAAATACATATGTATATATATTATGCACTATAAATGTATTGGCGATAGCATTCTAAAACATACATGGGACTGTAACATAAACGACACTTAGATTACTTTCACATTAAGATTTTGATCTTCAACTATATTGGACATATATCTTTCATGAGACTCTGGTAGCATTTGTGTTAAACTCGCATATCTTTAAAAAAACTAAATATGTATTGAAATAATGTAATTTAAATAAATAATTTAATATGTATTTTTATTAATAAAACCTGATCCAACAATATTTTTAGAGATTTCTTTATCATAAAAACGAGTGAAAAACTTTAACGGTTTAACCAGTATTTGGTTAATTGAAAAAAAAGCCCATATGTAAAAGGTCTTCTTTGTTGTTGAAAATACAGATAGACGTTGCTTTCTACTTAACCAGTATCAGCTGCTAAAACCATATTATGTTTGTACATTTTGCCATGTCAAACGCGTTGTTCTCACACAACGTCTGATTTGATTAATTGCAAGTAAATTAACGTTTCATGTTTTAGTGTTTTATGATAAATGAACATTGTGGTAAATTTAAGCATGTAAAGTAGAGAAACACCATGTTGTTCTCTGACACCTCATGATTAATTGCCAGTGAGCTGTTTTTCTTTGTTAAAGTCTTTTATGAAAAATGAGCACGTTGTCGTAAATCAAAACTTCAGAAAGTAACTTTTGTTTATGTAAGTTTCCTATCTGACTATTTAACTTGTTTATTCAATCTAACTTAACAAGAAACACATAATTATGTGAGAACTAGAACGTTTCATCGTGAACAACACTATTTCCTGTACCGCACATATGTTACTCGGTCACACAGGTTTTCCCACGAACATCTCTTTATCGGACTTAATAAGCTTTCATTGCTACGTGATATACTTTAAACGCGGATAAACTTGCTCACAATCTATTCAGCGCAGTTCGTATATTTGCACTGGATCTGCCTTAGTTGTAAGTCAATAAAACGTAACCAAAGTGGCCTACATAAAAGAACAGTAGCAGTAAAAGTCAGGTTAATAAACATAGCAAATTGGATCGTATGCATGCCACGGAATTATTTAACAAGTAATTCTGGCATGTTAACACCTAGAGCTCACAAACCTTATCACGACATTCTTTCTGAATTGGCAATAAGCACACGATATTGGGTTACATTAATGATTTTTAATGATTGTACCAAATACAGGTATTCATTTGAATTTATAATACTATTTTCAAAGGTAACGTTTCGTCTGTATATTCTTTCTCTGTTGTATTATTTAATACCTTCAATTTCATAGATGCCAATCTGATATGTATTACTCTATTAAATACTTCGTATAAGGGCATCTGCCTCTTGTCAATAGAAAAGAAACAATAAGTCTTATGCTTGTAAGGAAGGTTTACAACAATAAAATGACAAAAACTACAGATTGTAAAAAAATGGGTATTGCGATATATTTTTTTAAATATAAACTTTTAACATAACAACAACGAGGCGAGTCTTGTTTAAGTCTTTAAACGTATCACAGGGAAGGAAACTGACGCAGTAGTATGTTTACTGAGTTCCTGTCAGTTGTAAATATTGGGTGGCAAGAATCCTAAGTACAGATGTTTTATGAGATATATTATTGTAAAGGAACATAAATTGACAAAAGATGTGTCGCATATGTTAAATAATTGTCGATTATTGATTATTATTTTTGTTATTTTTTGACATATGTCAGTGTTACGCTTTATGAACGCACTATTTATATCATGGATGATTCATTTTATATTTGTTACTTAGACTCAATGCCATCTATAAAGGACAGGCATACCTTTCACGTGTAGGTCTAACCCTCCTTGTTTCCAAAGCTTGTTTTTGGTTTAAACAATCTGTGTTTTCATATGGTACGATTTATTGTTATATTAGTGCTGTAGCATTTCAAAACTGAAAGTCTAAATTAAAAGTATCAACTTTTGAATTCATCCAATCGATGTGTGATGAAACAGAAGAGGAATGTGAGATTTCTCATCAATTTAGAATGTTAGAATGAGACATTATTCTGATCAAGTCTGTCATTTTAAATAGTATATCAAATTTCAATTAATTTAAGCTCGATCCGGTTCTTTTACAAAGCGTGCATCAAAATCTAATACACATTGTTCATCCGATTGGCAGTGATGCTGCTTGATTATAAATCGCGCCGTTTTGAAATCCATAATTGCATCTGTTATCATGGAAAATTAATTTAATAAGAATGATTTTGTAATGTTTCATGGCATAACTGTCCATGCATTCTGAACAGTTAAAACTGGCATATTGTTTTATATGCATTATCATTTACATATTCTAGTTAAAAAGGTTAATTCGAATCATAATATACACAACATAGCCCATGGAATTTAGATTACAATCAGTGAGCAATGGACAAGGAAAACTACTCTCAAAATGGATAACGTATTTAAATGCACGCAAATAAAATATAATTTTAAATGTTGAACATGCTACAAACATATTTATCTTATCGAAAAAAGAGTTGACATTCTGAATTAAACTTTGAAGGAAAATTCTACAGCAATTCTTAGTAGAGGAATTTTACCAAAGTTGCTACATTTACATTGCTGTGTGACTAGAATTTATATAGCAAAAAGTATTAGTCACCTTGCTAATTTGAGCGTTACGTTTACCATGTCATGTATATGGTCATTCTTACCATTGTTTACTAAAATCACCTTTCGAATCTCGCATTTATACTTTAATATAATAGAAAAGGGAAATATGTATATTGACAAATAAATTAGACGCAGTAGTATAACACATAAATTTTCCAAACACATTAGATATACACAATGGCCACTCGTGGTGGCATGGTGTACATGTATATGTATTTCCATCGGAGAACGACTCTCCACACGACTCAGTCTTTACATACATGTAACCAAAGACAGTAAAATATACATGGCACTGAATATGTAAACCTTGAAGCAATCGATTTGAGTTTATACAACAATGACGTCAATCATCATGTTATATATGTATTACTAAATAGATATTTGTTTCTTTTTCTTTTCGGCAGAAAAGTGTATTATATGGCTGGCACGGGTCATTGAAATTTGCACTTAAGCATATCCGTTTAAAAATGGCATGTGAGCAAGAAATCACAATATTTAAAGGCGTGAAACGTTGGGTTAATTTTGCCCAATCGCGGCCAACAAAAGTACAGTGTTGAAAATCAAATTTGCCTCTAAAACAGAAAGCCGTGTTGAACCGAAATTTTCACACAAACGAATTCGTCACACGTGTGAAAAATTCGTACGAATTCCTCACATACGTGTGAAAATTTCGTACGAAAATTTCACATATTTGTGAAAATTTCGTATGGAAACTTAGACCCCTCTAAAACAGGTACGAAATTTTCACATGACAGAAAAAGTAGAAAAATGATTTGACAAAATATTGTCCAACGGAAAATTCACATATTTTTTTTGAACAAAGGTACGTATATCAAAGGATCTATCAAACACACGCACGCACCCGCCCAATGAAAAGCACTAGGACCTTTTTGCGTATCAGGAGAATTTCTTCAGGATGTTTTGATTCAGTAATGAATCTGAGTTATTCCTCTTATAGCCCAAACAATGAAGATACGATAGCGTCATGACGAGTGCCTTGTTATCGGAGGAACGCGATGTCGAGTACTACCGGCGGCAGTGCACGCTGCCTAGAGTAGAATGTAAGAGCACCGCCGGCGGCAGTGCACTCTGCCTAGAGTAAAAGGTAAGAGCACTACCGGCGGCAGTGCACGCTGCTAAAAGTAGAATGTACGAACATCATCTGCGGCAGTGCACGCTGCCAAGAGTAGAAGGAACGAGCACCAACGGCGACAGTGCACGCCGCCTAGAGTTGAATGTACGAGCATCACCGGCGGCAGTGTACGCTGCCTAGAGTAGAATGTACAAGCCACACCGTCGGCAGTGCACGTTGCCTGATAATTTCGAAGTTATTTGACTATTTCATTAACGTTAGTCAACGCTGACGTCAACAAACTGGTGATCGTAATAAATTACATGTATTTATGTTTTGTGATGTAGAAGTCATGTGTGAACTTTCAAATGAAAATCTTTAGCAGTTTCAGAGATATGAATTTATTCCAAAAACTTTAAAACCTAGGTTTAAGATTTTACTAAGTACATTCAGGGGAATAAATCTGTTAAAATCCAACCAAAAGTTTTGGGACTTAATTAGTAATCTTACATAATGACCAAGGAGCCATGTGTGAACTTTTAATTGAATTTCTTCAATAGTTTCAGAGATATGACTTAATTAAAAAAACTTTAACCAAGGTTAAGGTTTTTTTCTAAGTACATTACGGTGCATAATTCTTTAAAAATCCAACCAAAAGGTATGGGACCCGAAGCCATGTGCGACTTCCATTAATTGAATATCTTAAGTAGTTTCAGAGATATAACTTTATCCCAAAACTTTAACCGGACGCGTGTGCCGACGCACGGGTGACTGTAACAGCTCTTCATATTCTTAGAATAGTAGAGCTAAAAAGGGGCAAAATTCAATAATCATGATGGAGTTATGTATGTTACTTTCCACACAATTGCATGTTGTCATCATTAAAGCGTGTTCCAAGTTTTGAGGCAATGCATCGAAAAATAGCAGAGCTAATATAGAGGTTAAGATTTTTACGTGTAACATGTACGTGTACTTGTAGCATTTTCCCACGATGCAATAACTCTCGCTATAACCACACGTTATTGGTTTTCAACAAGTAGCAAAATCGCTATTTTACGTGTGAAATTGCAAATTTGAAACCCTTCGTAACTTGTGCCGTGCAGATATTGGGATTGTTCAACGATGCGTTGCTTAGCGCTTATTGAATTAGTGTTGAAATCTTTACACGTACACGGACACGTTACACTTAAAAATCTAAACCTCTATATTGTACCTTTTAAAAGATGTTCTAAGATAAAAGGGGCATAATTCAGAGAATAACCATGAAAGAGTTAGGTAAATTGTCTAACAAATTCAGGAAGTGTTCCAAGTTTGAAAATGATACATGGGATAACACCAGAGATATTGGAAAATGTCAAAGTTTTTGCACGACAAAGACGACGACAACGGTGGGGCTATGACGAAACCTCGACTTTTTCTTCGAAACAGCCGAGCTAAAGATGAATTTGAAACACAGAATAATTAAAAGACATGTTATTTTTACAAATCACAAATAGACGGAACCAGTCAGAGCGTTATCTTTATAACGCCTCGTCCAATGTTTACTAAAACAAAATAATAAGTGAACTTTTTAACGATTTTACCAAAGGAAACGTTTTTAATTTCAAACAAATATTCTCATATATCAAATATTGATATATGGCAAAATATACTTGGTCCATAATATAACATAGTTTTCATCCGAAAATGTTCAGCATTCTTACTGCAAATTACTTGGTCCACAATATAACATATTTTCATCAGAAAATGTTCAGCATTCTAACTGCAAATTACTTGGTCCACAATATAACATATTTTCATCAGAAAATGTTCAGCATTCTAACTGCACATTACTTGGTCCACAATATAACATATTTTCATCAGAAAATGTTCAGCATTCTAACTGCAAATAACTTGGCCATTAAAATAACATATTTTCATCACTGAATGTTCAGCATTCTAACTGCAAATGCGTGAAATTTACCTCCTAGAATAGTATATATCAATATAAATATCGTACCAGCTGACGGAACCAGTCAGAGCGTTATCTTTATAACGCCTCGTCCAATGTTTACTAAAACAAAATAAGTGAAGTTTTTAACGATTTTTACCAAAGGAAACGTTTTAAGTTCAAACAAATATTATGATATATCAAATATTGATATATGGCAAAATGTACTTCGTCCATAATATAACATATTTTCATCAGATATGTTCAGCATTCTAACTGCAAATTACTTGGTCCATAATATAACATAGTTTTCATCAGAGAATGTTCAGCATTCTGACTGCAAATGCGTGAAATTTACCTCTTAGAATAGTATATATCAATAATCTCGTACCAGCAGATTCCAGTTGCGCGGAGCCTTGACCAAGCGTTCGCCAACTTGGAGTCTATTATTACTTTTCTGATTTCTTGAATGACACCACTATTTCTACCAAGATGTATAAGAAAGTAACGCACACTCAAATAATATTGAAATACAACCACTTAATAAATTCTAAAACGACATCTCTTCGTAAATACTATATATGCGACTAGCGACAGCGGAAGTGCGATAAGACATCGCAACATGGCGATACAGCGCATGACAATCCGATACGAAATTCGGAAAATGTCGCAATGTCGTATCGCATTGTCGTGCGTCGCCCAGCGCACGACATGTAATAACGCGATACGATATTGCTTAATTGCAATACAACATCGTCACTTTACAATACAACACGCAACACTGCGATTCGTCGCGTGACGTTTGCTTGACGAAAATTAAGATTACGTCAAGATTACATTCTTACAATTTCTCATTTTACAAAATTATATTGCATTTACCTATATTTGAAGTATGAAAATATCTATACTGACTTCCTATATAATGCAATACCACTTTTAAGTCCTTTATTTATGCATCTTGTTTAAATTATGCTTTCCCGAGCAAAGGAGCGATTCCATGCATCAAAAATGCACGATACCGAGGAGCTAGAGATATTTTCAAATGCTGAGAAATCATGTAAATCCATAAGAGCTAACAGTAATAATTATATTTTTCAGGATTTAACTTCATAACATAGTCATGTGTGCAAGACGTAGGAATGTGTCACATAATTATGTGAAAAATTCGTTGATACCTAGTGGTGGTAAGATAATAGGTCTCGGAATTTTCACAGCACATTTTTGGCCATTTTCGTACGAAATTTTCACACGTATGTGAAGAACTCGTACGAATTTTTCACAATTTGAGGTTCCAGTCTAATCTGTAAGCCTTAGAAATAAGAAAGTAAAAGAATTTAACTACTACTCACCACAATTAAAGATATTTAAAAATGTCGTTGCTTAATAGTTCAATGAGTATATTGTTTATCTGCAAAAATGTACTTAGCTGGACCTTGTAACGTCGGCTCCAGGGTCAATTCAAGTCCACGGCCGTTGAAATAGTAGTATAGGGATTATTTGCTATGGACATATGTTGTTTCAGGTTAATGTGACAGTGTAGGTATTGTGTGGTTTTGTGCTAAATGTATCTATATTAGACACTGAATATTGTAATTGATAAAATTGAGGCTATGAAGTACAGTAAGATTTCTCTAGTTGTAATAATAATCAATAAATTGGATCCGATTTAAATGAAATTGACAAGCACCTATTGAAATCATAACATCCTCTATGTTATACTATGAAAAGTTAAGAAGCAAACATTTGCTAGTCAAAATGTATGATAAAACAACAAAAACAGGCCCGGTGGTTAGTTAGAAGGCAAACCACTAAGCTGCTTAACATGATGACAATGCTAACTGAGAACAACATCAAGCAGTGTTGTTTTATTGTTCAGTTAGAGTTTTTTGTTTCTTTTTCTCACTAACAAACATATTTAAGGCTTAAAGATTTACAGATATTGTAAATGGAAAGAGCCTCTCTTATCGATGCATTACTTGACGTTATAAAAATCAAAATGACGATTGTATCACTGCTCTAAAAATAAATGCCATTTCCATTTGTAGTCTAAGGTTAAACTTGGTAAAATATCTTTGTTCTGTTACATAGCACCGACACAATTAAAGTCATATTGGCGACATCAAGCTAATTGTTGGAGGAGGAAGACCCCAGACTTACGTCTTGGTACAACCACCAGCACAGGTAAGCTAATATACCTTCCCACCTGGAAGTTCTTGCCCCGGCTGGGACTCGAACCCACGTGGTGAGGGGCTGACATTCACAAGTCAACGACCATAAAAGCTTAGCCACGGGCGCCCCGTAAAATGATATTTGTTTTCTTTACATATATGACGACAAAAAAACAACAACTATCACACAAGCACATGCCATCAATTTGTTATTTTCGGATCATTCTACTGTAATATATATACAGTGATAATCACTATTTATAGTTAAAATTTACATACAATAATGTTAAAGGCTTAATCACAATCATGCTTAAATAAAGGTGTATAAATACAAATGCCACCATATTTGTCACGGATTTTAGCGTCATGTATTTATAGAAAGTTCTTTAACCAGTGTTATTGCTGTGATGTACTCTTAACTGATAACAGAGCAAGGATGAAACACGTATACTGTTTCAGGAGAAACAAGATAATACGAATGCGTCCTTAGCAAATTAGTGTATGTACTATTTGAATAAAAAGGTCGTGATAAGGCTATACGTATTGTAATAAACTTGTTTCATCAATTCATGCAAATATACGATAATACTATATAATGAGTTAGAAGTAATGATGAGTCACTAATCACATCAAAAATAACTCAGGAATTAACAAAATATTCCGAATTGCATTTCTCATATGAATATATTGGTTACTGGTTGCTATTATAATCGAGTGTTAACATATTTAACCCAGCTCAACCACATTTAGCGTTTTGTTCCATGTGCATCGGGTACCAGCACAAGTAAATGGTAACCGGAAGTTACAACAAGTCCTCTTCTTGTCTGCCTCATCCACCTATCTCTGTTACTTTTGATTTGTTGGTTTACAGATCGCTAAATCAAGTAAATTTAAAGCTGCCGCAACATTTCAGGCCTCAACGGCATACATAGCTGATTAGCGTAACACATTAACGTGGAAACATAAAACAATATTTGATCTTATACATGAAGATGCTTGATAATGAAAACGATAATGATAATGAAATTACAACAAAACCAATTTTACACGTGCTTTTATTCTAGTCCCTCAAGTCGTAATGATTATCTAGCATAAAACCATTGAAACCTTTACCAACAATATATATTAGTTAAAGTACGTCTATTGCCACTGGCTTTAACAACAGAGTGGGTTGAGTTTGAACCTATTTTAAATAAATAAGCAAAAACCTTAGACTGGAATCGGAGGCAGATTTTATTCGTTGTGCATATTTAATACTACCGCTATTTCAAATATGTTTTATGTTAAATGCAGTGTGGTACAGTGAAATGGAAATTGACTCACTTGTAAGATACATTTTTGTAATATTGGCGGTAGTCCAAATAGTAGGTAGGTCCTTTTAGTTGGAATTCTTGGACTTAATCGTGTTCTTTTGCAGATTGTGCACTTTCAAACACTTTCTTTTTTTCGCATATATTAAAGCTTTAAATCCATTAATGTAATCATAAGGAAATGTTTTTTAAACAAGAAAACTGAGGCGCCTGCTGCTGATATTTTATGTAGATATCACAATTACAGCAATAAAGTCAACATACAAGGAGTATAAGCTTTAAAAAAAGAAAATAATGATTTCTATATTTATACAATGAACATTTTCCAAGCTACATGGTCATTTACAAAAAAAATTAGACACCTTTTTACGATTTAAAATGCTAATATCTAACACTTCCAACAAAGTTTCGGGATTCTGTTTACAAAGTATCGTCAGGCTAAAAAGTCATGTCATAGGCTATATAATAAGTGAAGCTCATGGCTAGTTCGGAAATTGTTTCGATTTTATACCACAGTATTTGTAATAGGAAATATTTTATATATACATACATACACACGCATATACATACATACATACATACATACATACACACATACACACACACACACACACACACACACACACACACACACACACACACACACACACACACACACACACACACACACACACACACACACACACACACACACACACACACACACACACACACACACACACACACACACACACACACACACACACACACACACACACACACACACACACACACACACACATATATATATATAATTACCTCCTTATAGTTACCTATTGAAAAAGACACTAACACTTTAAATATCAAGCTATTAAATTAATTTAACAAGTATTTAACCAAATACGGTTGCATAGTAAGTAGTTATTTCTGACAACGATTTTCTGGTATACACTTATTGAACTCACTGCACGTATTTACTTTTGTGATGATCTGTGTGGAATCATAGTAAAAGTTTAATGCGCTTATAATTCCATATAGCTTATTGTATATTTTACAAGAATTTAGGAATAACTTGTGGCGAAAATGTGGAGATCAAAAACAGGAATATTTAGTTTTATAGTTCGACGCAAATGAATACAATATTTTTTCCTTGTGTTAGATGAACTTTATTTCAAATCTTTGTTAGTTGAGAGGTATTTGTCACTCCAGTCGTGAAAATATTTTCTGCTGACCTCTCGATGGTATAAAATTCACACCAAAACAAAAGTTTGATCTCCTTTAGTTATACTCGGAAATTTTAGTTTTAGACATGAAACGACTGTTTTGCAATACAACCAGAAATTGGACACATGTTAAAAATGCTGGGAATATTGCTAAACCTGCTTTTGCATAAAAAACGTATTTAATGAAATAAAAAATCAATCGTATTTCCTTGCAAGTTGAATTATTAAGGAGGAAG
Organism: Sinonovacula constricta; assembly: GCA_007844125.1. NCBI lineage: Eukaryota > Metazoa > Mollusca > Bivalvia > Cardiida > Solecurtidae > Sinonovacula > Sinonovacula constricta. The sequence goes on along the minus strand of CM017559.1, from coordinate 27,185,565 downwards.
ATTAATAAAAACAAAGACACCATGATAACTTAAATACAAAAGGGATTAAACAAGTAGATTTTTTAAGCAAGAAAAAACACTTATAGAAATAGCTTATACGGTGAAATTTTGTAGAAAATATGCTTTGAGTAACTTTGTAAGGAATTCAGAAAAGTAGACTAAAGAAATTCAAGAAGACATAGTTTTACGCAAAAGTTTATTTTTCATGTGGTTTCTTGATAACAGCATTGAAAAAATAATTAATCGAACAGAATATAACTATTTCAATCAAAAATGTGTTCAGTGAACGTTGTATTTACTTCTGTGATAATATATTCTATCGCACCGGCCGCAATAGCTCAGGTGGTAGAGCGTCAGCATGCGGATCGGGAGGTCGTGGGTTCGATCCCCGGCCGGGTCATACCAAGGACTTTAAAGTTGGTGGTAGTGGCTTCCCTCCTAACTCTCGGGGCTAAGGGGACAGCATTACGCCTGACTCGTCGGTGTCAGTATAATATACCGGCCGGGTTCAGTCCCTGGGCACCTCATAATTGCCCCTGTGCTATAATGATAGAAATGTCGCTGCGCAGTATCGGCCAAAATGCCGGCTAATCCCAATCCCTATTCTATCGGACGGTACATTTCATTAAGTAAGTTGCTGGTGTGATACAAAGCATTTACCTTTTTAGTTTTGTAAACAACTTATACAACTCATACAACTTAGATAAATAACATTGTTGATTTCTTTTTATTTTTTGCTTGTTTGTTGTTGTTCCTCTTTGAATACATTCCATACACGACAATAATATATGTCAAAGAAACACACACTGTATCAATAGATGAGGATATGGATTAATTTGAATACCAATGGTCTGTCCTTCATCAATAAAAGGCTATGCACAAAATGAAAGCCGACTTTCTGGTTACGAAGTCACGTAGGACACAATGCTTAATGTTACGCGATTCGCTATCCCTAGACTACATGCACCTGGATTGTGCTTCATTCAAGTCCGTCATTGACTTCGTATAACACCGGACGACCACTGCACATGCTATTTTGTAATGCTGACCCTAGTCTGGGGTCATATGGTCAGGTTAAGTTTTTTACCAATCTCTTCTTACTTTCCCTTTAGTTCTTTTGCCATTTTTTCTTGCTTGGGGTCGCATTAAGAAAGGCAGCATCCGGCTCCCACCTCATCCTTCTCCACAAACATTGCCTGACCATATATAAACTTTTTTTATTCTATTTTAATTAAATATAATACAAAGTAAAGAGAATCATTTTTTGTATGAAAAACAGCTCACCTCCCCCTTCTGAGATAAAATCCTAAATACTCCATAGCTGTTTCAGGGGAACATAAATAAAAAAAAACACATTTAAGTGTGTTCAAAGTTCGTGTTTTAATGCACGTACATTTTAATTAAAACTTCAATCATTCAAAAGATGCAAATTCAATAGTATTGTTTTCTGCTTTTGTCTTTCTTTTAATTTGAGTGCTCGAAATAGGAATACAAGGTTTAAAAAAAAAAAAAAAAAAAAAAAAAAAAAACAGAGAAAAGTGCGTCACAAAAGACAATACAAAAAGGTTTTCTTTGCTAATTAAAACCTAACTGTAGGTGGTTATTTTATAGGCACTTTTATAAGTTCAATAAAATTAATAAGCCTATTCATATAACTTATCACACAAAACAAACTTCTGAACCTTTCAGTTTCAGGAAATGGCCGTTTTTTAACAAAATACCTGATTTGCGTTACCATGACAACTGGTCAGCAAGACACGTAACGATCTACTGCAAACGACAATTTGTTTTCCAATTATCTTAACTGGCACTGAGGCATTTCACGTTCCGCAATTCGCAATCGGCGGCTGACAATAGTGCAGAATTGAATATTCAATTTGCTTCTAAAACAAGAAACTGGTTACAATTTGAGAATCTGATTAGTCTGGCGTTCTACGCAAATTATAACTTTGTTATGCTATGAGAAAAAACAAGAACTGACCGTCACGTTTGACATTAAATTCGAACATAGATATAGTATATTCTATTATGTCAATTCTACAACAAATTAAATCTTACTTCTAAAAGTAAAAGCTCTGTAAAGGACAATCTCATGTAAATTATGCAGCCCATTTAATGGAACATTTCTGTGAGGACATCGTTAAATATTAAACAAATATTTAACAAATAAATTGTAAATATGCAATATTATTCTGTCCATGTGCGCGAGACGGATTTATATATTTTCTCAATGCTACTACGTTGTATTTACTTACCTGTCGGGATTGTCACAATATAGAATAAATTAATAGCTGTAAACATTACAAACTGTTGCAACATTTTTAAATATAATCAAAATTCTGTATATAATAAAAAAAACATTGAAAAGGATAGAACAGACTTTTTGTCGGGTGTACAGACAAATGGGTAAATGTTGAAGTCATGTATGGCATTATTAGCAGTTTTAGACATTGGAGTCCGACATATTATATTTGTGACATTCTCATTTAGATTAAATGTTAGAAAATATTGCGCATTTTAATGTTCTTTTTATGCAGACCATGTGCCTTCATCATCTACGTTTCTTTAGGGTCAATTCTTATTACCTCTGCATTTGGTTGTCGGTCCTATTTTTTGTAATTTTATTGAAGAATGAAGCATACATTACTTTCTTCCATTTAAGTGTATATCTTTCACAACATACATGCATCATTTATGAAAATATATTAATCGTCTGTTTTATCACAATCAGTATTAAAATAGTATATACACAATAAGAATAAATGACAAAGTCATATGAGTATTGCAACATATACCAAACTCCGAAAAGGCACAGAACAAAGGTATTTCACATGCAAGCCAAGCGAAAAGTAAGAAATAATTTGTGATGAGTCATTTAAGGAAAAGAGCAAACCCGACAGTTACCGCCTTGGAACGGTCAGTCGGCAATATGGACCGACTGGGGTGCTTAAACCGGTTTTACAGAGCTCTAACCTCGCACTGCCTGACGAGTTTCTCAAATGCAAGCAACGAAAAGAAAAACGATCTATTTGAAAACAAAATGTCCATGCGCTGATATTTTCTATACGTTATGACGAAAGTAGTGACGTCATCGAAAAATAATGTCCACATAGTGTTCAGAAAAGGAATATGGTATTATTTCGATTCGAAAAACAACACAAAAATGGTTGACCACAAATAAAATTAACTTTCTGAATCATGAACAAACATGACCAGAGACGAATAAATGGTTGTAGCATCCTGTTCATGTGAAGATGGAATTGAAGAACCAAAGTTCAATGTCCATCAAAGAAAATACACGTAACAATCCTTATATTATGAATTAAATGACAACATAGATTACATGCACGGGGAGATTTTTTACGACCGCCACACTGCACAAGTAACATTGTTGTGATCATGAATAAGAATATATGACAAAGTCCTATGAGTATGTATGCCTTTTTGGATTTTTACAGGTTACCGTTTTGCAGATCTAGTAATAAAAAAATAATTTTAGTGAAAAATATCTTTTTGAGTCTCGTTTACCTTTTGCCCGTAGCAATGACTTTTTAATTGAAATATGATATACAACTTTAATAGTTTTTTATTTTTTTGGACAACTCATGACGATACCTCAAACTACCAGATATTTACAGGTTTGTTAATACTTGCATTTAATTCCTTTTGTCACATTGAATAGATAATTTACGAAGAAATAGAGTCATCAAATATTATATATATTTTATGTTTTACATATGAATTGCACTATGAATTTTAGTGAAAAGTTCAAATGAAACAAAACAATCTTATCCTGCTTGCTAAAAAAAGTTCATTATTCTTTAGTCTATGTGTGTTATATTATCTCTTTTACAACATCAGAATTCTCTTGACATTTTAAAAATGTATAGGTAAACATATGTTTCTTCAATTAACGTTATTAAATGACACACCTAATGTTTTTAAATAAGCTCGCTACAACTATATAATTATTGAAATAGAGGGTGCAATTAGACAGTATATACTTTAACACGACAAGGTTTCATAGGATTTCCATAGTTTATTTAAATTTGATAAAGGCCTGGATATATAAAATGCTCAGAGATGATTGAGAACAAACTACAGTCAAAAAATGGACCCACTAGGGTTCTTAAACTGGTTTTAGCGCTATGATCTCGCACTTGCAGAAGTTTTTCTTACTTTAAGACAAAAAGTGTAAATAAAAATCTGATCAAAGTTAAAACAACTTCAGTCAACTGATTATGGAGTATAAAGCTAATTGGATAATTGTAAATTATCGGGGATCCAATCTCTCTCATTAAACGGAAGGCAGGTTATGAAACATGCTTATTAAGAGTTGATTACAGTACAAAATAGGGCAGTGAAATATTATCTGCACTGGAACCTAGAGACGCGTGGATCAATTCGAGATTTAAGTTACTTTTGTTCTATTTTAAACTTTTCTATAGATATTCACGATAACATTGTAACATGATAAAAAGGAGATGATTCGTTTAGTAAAACCGCATGCATAGATGCTAAGTCTAAGGTATGCATGTCGGAAGGAAGCATATTCAAACATATGCGTTTCAAACAAAAGACTTTAAAAGATAATAATGTCAAGAAACTCGGGATGTACGGCTTAGCATTAGCACTTTCGTCAGTGAAAACATTAAGGCGGTAACTGTCGGGTTTGTTTCGTTAAATGACTTGTCAACTTGCTTTTTGCTTTTCACTTGGCTTGCATGTGAAATACCTTTGTCCTGTGCCTTTTCGGAGTTTGGTTATGTAATGGCAATGCTCATAGGACTTTTCATATATTCTTATTTCAAATGAAATTGATATATCAGTGTTATAGTTCTCATAAGTAGAACAAAAAAAAGCAAAGCGAAAGTACATGTACAAATGTTTCATCGGTGTTCAAACTATTTTAAAATATCAATGTATGTGCAATTATGTTATTATACGAAAATACTAATTAAAACATAATTGTATGAAAGGCAAGAAAGGAAACTGTTACCTAAGTTTGACAGCATGTCTTTAACAGTAGAACATTATACGCATGCTTAAGGGTTCACTTTGTGTAAGGTCAATTAAGTAACTAGGTCGGCAAATGTTTGCGTGCAACAAACGGTAAACTTTAATTATTATTTGTTTAATGAAAAATTATATTAATTTAGAAGATAAGGTTTCACCCAGCAAACAAAATAACGTAACTCAATATCCAGTGCAAATTTTATGTTGATAAGTTCTTATGACATAGAGACATTAAAAATAAAAAAGTGTCCTATAAATCAGTTATGCTGTAACAACAGTGAATCCACATTATTTTTTAAACTTAGCAAGGCTGATGCTGGATGACCCTTCACAGTGAAATATTTTAAAAAAAACCGCATACAGAATATAGAACATTTGAAAAGCAACATTAATTTACTATTTCTTTCATGTCATAATGAATTGTATAAGCGGAATGAGCCTTATGCAGATTGCTTAAAGGTATAATAATCGTGCACAATGAACCATTTCTAACTACACTTTGTCACGACAAACGTATTTATCTTGCTATTGCCATGACAACATAGTGGGTCTATATCTATCTTTTATCAATTAAACAAACAAAAAAAGCCCAGTGGTTTCAGAGGAAGCAAAGCAATATAATACAGATATTGAATTGGAATGTATTCTACTGCAAAACAATCATTTGCGATGGGTAAAATGCGAATTGTACTAGTTATTTGCATATTGTTAAAATTGTATTTAATAAATATTTGGGTGGGGCATGTCTTAAAAACTAAATATCACTTCATATCATTCTTAAAGGACATTCGTTCTAACTGCATAAACAATATTACGAACATCCATTTACAATATTAAATGCAAATAATAAACATCGCTTAGAGATATTTGTAATGATTGCTCAGTATAATAAGAATAACTAAGAAGTGGAGTACAAGCTTTCTAATAAAAATGTCATAGCTTCTTTAAAAGCTATTAACTCCTTGTATATCATTAGATTAGAAACATTTACAGTGGCGACATTGTCAGAGATATGGTATCCTTTTAAGCAATCTTTCTTAATTATTGATCAGTCTATCAATCGCCATGGTGACTACAAGTCAGAGCTGGTATTAAGGTTAAAAATTCATGTAAACAGTGACGTAATGTAAATTTGCCATGTATCGGTTAGTGCCAAGCTTGTAAAGTACAGATTTTTAAACATTAAAAAACACACATTAAAATGATGATTACTTCTAAGATACACCAAGAGGTCAATCGATCCTAAGATCCAGTACCACGAGCTACGGATTACGCTAACCAATCCGGGGCTTCTAGATTCTGGAATGCTCCTTCTTTAGCATTTTACAGACCCGAAGTAGCCTTAGCCATAGCACGTTTGAGATATTGCAACTGGGAGGAGTGTCCATGCACGTCTTGGTATAAAAAGAAACGTGGCTATAGTGGTTGATACATTTCACGCTATGTATGTATTATAGTGTTTATAGGTTTCATTATAGGTCGAGTACTATGATGAAGTTTCGGTAGATAGTTGACGTTCATTGCTATAAAAAGGAGGCATCAGAAATCAAAACGAATGTAAAACACAACATATAAAACACAACGCATTTCTATCTCTTCAAACTTTATGTACATTCTGATCGATTCAATTCCTGAACTTGAACTAAGTCTGGTAAAACATTTTTAAGACTCTTAGTTCCATAAACGAGAAAAAGTAGAGAGATCGGACAATTTTTTCATATATCATTAACAAGCAGTTATGTTTATAAACAACAAATTAAAGTAAGTCTACTTAGACACTTCTATTTTCGAAATTTGACATATATGTTTTAATTTACCTTTCTCCTGCATGCTCAATGATAAAGTATAATAAACAGTTCTTGATATTAAGAGTTCTTAAATCAGTCGCATAGTATTTTAGTCGTCTGTATTTTTTCATTGAAACCATTTTTTTTATAATTTGAACATCATAGTGTAAAATATGTTGATATATTTATAACAAGTTTTCGTAGTAACACATTTTTATCACAGCTCAGAAAAAAACCCGTATTTTTTGTAATTTCCGTTTGACTATTGAAGTCTCAGAACATTAACTATAGAACCCCAAAGCAATAAAGGGGGTTTTCTTAGTAAATAGCCTACCATTCTGTATGATTAGTTTCTTTCAAAGAAAACTGGATGTCCGATCTCTTTCTATACTATTTCTAATCTCATTATATTTTTATTAAAAGAACATCAAGAATTTTGTCTGCTGATCGAACAATGCAAATTAATTAGAAATACGCAAATCCGCTTATTCACAGGTTTTATCGATTTGCTCCAATTTAATGATAATAAAACACGTTTACTGGACATCTCAAACTTACTTTTCTTTTTAATTTGGTTAATTGACATATCAAGGTTACATATACCTAGCTGATATTTTTAAAAAAAGTATTTCCCTTTCTAAATCATACGAACGAACATTGTATAAACGGCTGTTAGCGATAGTCCAAGGTCTTGTCTAATGTTATTTTCATATTGCAAAAGATGTACTATTTTAAGAGTAGCGCCTTTGCACCTAGTAATATACACAATACGTTTAAAGTTAAGAAAAAGTTATATTGAAAATAAGAAATCAGATATGTTAATGTATTTCATCATAGGTTGAGAACCATTTATAAAACGACTATGGTTAATGGGTTTCTATTTTTATGTTCTGATGCGGCATACATGCACAAGTAACACGGTGTGCTTTTCAAGGCTAAACTGCTTAAAATCTGCATATCACCAATAATGATTACGTCGTATTTTAGACCAACTGCTATTTTATAACTCAGCAGTAGCCTGTCATATTTTAACTTAGTGATGAAGCAAGAGGAACCAACATTCTAAACATCTTAAAAAAGTCAAACATCTTAATTCAAGCAGCACACCAACTTAAGCCTTTTATGGTATAACTTTTAATTTGTTCAACCGCCAGTCTGCCTTAACCAAGTCCAGATTTACTAGTTTAATTAACCGATCTGTTTTGCGAAATGTGACATAGAGACATCGACGAATAGACATTATTATTGATATTATTATTGATATTATTGAGATCTTATTAATGTTATTAACGTTATGCATGAAGAAATAATAATAAAACAACAAACAAAACACAAAACAAAATTAAACAACAACAACAACAACGAAAACAACAGAAAGAAACAACATTCTGAATCACCACGCCTTATTAATATTGGTTGGAGCTCTCTAAAAATCAGGTTAAAGTATATTTGTCAGTTCTTTTGCCGTTCGACCCTTTTAAGGCGGAAACTGGTCTCTTCCTCTCTCTCTCCCTCTCTCGATGTGCGCGTGCGTTTGTGTGTGTGCGTGTGTGTACGTGTGTGCGTGTGTGTGTGTGCGTGTGTGCGTGTGTATGTGTGTGAAATGTCTCACCTCTGTGTTTGTTATCTCTTTTAAATTTAATTTATGTGCTTTTGATTAAATTTTTGTATTTGTGGCAACTCTCATAAGATATTTTCTTAATTGCATATTAATAGTTATTACCTTAAGTTTATAAGTGGTTCTATCTCATGCCTTTGTCAAGGTTTTAGAATAATCATCATCTGACAAAATGGCGTACGTGTTCCTTATTGTGGCATATCTCTGTAATAGTTTAAATAACAAAATTCGGCTACGGAAATTTTTGTATTCAGCTAAAATGGTTGCACAAGTTTAAATTAATTTTGAAGTTGAAGTTCATTATCTTACGGACGATTGACTAATTGCAAAATCCTCTCACGTGCATTTAGGTTATGTACTTGAATCATCAACGGAAATTGGTTAAGATTGCGCTTTTTAATTACATATTTCAGCGTGTTGTTTTAGTGTAACATTTCTTCGGTATGGATTGTATTACTTCTCTTTTAAGGGATTATTAAATGCAAAAATATAATGAGATACAAGATGCGTATGCTTAGTATAGGTATTAATGGATAATTAATATTATAGACTTTTATTCTAAGGCAGTTCTGGTTTAAATTTCTTAACATATTGTACACATCAGCACACATCCCTCATACACTGTAATTCTCATGTATTTTTATACTGACTTGCACATATTGCTCAAAGAGAGTTTGTGCCTGTTACTGTTTGTGCTCATGAGTTTATTACATTTTCAAAGACCTAAAATAAAAAAAGAAAGAAATAACTTCGACACTCACCTCCTGTATTTTTGCGACTCTTGATGAGCGGTTACCAACGGTTCGTTTTTATTACATAAACAATTAACATGTAACAATAGCAACCACTGTCGATTACTAATTAAGAATAGTAAATAAACTATGTACGGTCTTGCATATGGCAAAGATGATTTATCGCACATTCAATAAAAATAGTGATAGCCATTAAAATATTTAACATAACTTTTATCATTTTCAAATATATTTATGACGCAGTTCTGGTTTCGTTAAATATATGCGTTGAGTCTGACAGAAAACTATCTTAATGACAAAATATTACGAACGAATATCTGTTATTTAGCATTATTTATTAAATTAAGAATAAATTATTTGTAAAATAATTTTTAAATTATTTGTGTGTTTGTCGCCAGACCATTCCCTTTCTAGTAGCTAAAATAGCAAACTGTGCTGACTTCGGATACGTCCTACTGAAAAAATACAGCAATTCAAAAAGCAGCTTAAAGCAATTTTAACATACGTGCAATAACGTTATCAATTAAAAAAACAGACGTACAAAGGAGTTCCTAGTTGAAATCCCTGAAGACAAATTTTGATTTTTGTTTTTAATTACGTTTTTGTCCTAGCAACTTTACAGTCCAACATTAGCGACAAATACCACTCCAGGCACAATCTATAATCAGACAACATTTAAAATTCACAGGAAGGTCTTTGCGACTAGGTAATATTAGCTTAAGGCAAGAATTTTAAAGTTATTAAATGCGATCGTTGCACTGTCTGTAATGCTACGTTTAGATCTAATTACCAGCTACCACCTTAAATTAATATATCACTTCACTTTTCCTAACTAAATTGAAGTGTTTTTTTACTGACATGCAAACATGTAGACATAATTGCAGAAATTCAATGTTTTGTGTAATAGGGACTCATTAACATTTTTTTTTTAAATTGGATGTTAATTCCTTCTGTCGATTTATCACAAGAATCAGAGTCTGATTTACTTTGAAAGTAAAGTTATTGAAGGTATAAATACTTATATCTTCGGAAAACAAAACGCCATGTAATGAAAATATTATTATTTCACAGCAGCCAATTAAGGACAAACAGAATGACGTTGGTAATTGACATTCGACAGCGAACGCTGTAGCAATGAAATGTCAACATATCATATCCTAAATAAAAGTAACCTAAACCTGGACAATATGTGTTTATGTAAAGGCTCAGGTGTTCATTGCCAAATGATACTGCAAAAAAAGATATTACGTGCTGTGTAAAACAATTTTAATCAGTGGTTAGTTACTAGAACAGTATCTAAATAGTTTTTTTTTTTCGAGAAGCTTTTGTAATTTTCGTTTTCAAGAATCGGATTGTATCGTGCTCAGGAAACAACCTACAAGTTTCGGGTATGTCTGTAAATCAAGTCTAATTATATTTTCACCTCAACGAAGTTCTTAAAAGGTAAATAAAGTCCCCAAAGATCACGTGCTTTTTGCGACATTAGAGGTTATTGCAGCAGACTGCTACACTGCCTGTGGGAGGGTGTGTATATTGTCATATTTAAAGACGAAGAAATTCTCGTTCAGCTGTTCTGGCTTTCCTAATTAGAAGTTTATCTAAATTAACCTAGGATTTCTAGGAATATCAAAGGCCCAGTGAAAGCGATCAAAACCTCAAACTTTGTAAAAGTACAACAAAAATTGTGTTCATATAATAGTCATATCACTTCGTGTAATTTGTGTACGAATGCACATTAAACACTTAAGGGATATTCTCTTAATTCTGCCTGTACAAAACATATCCACAGTTTTGCATTTCATAAGATATCGAACGAGCTGTGGCCTAGATGTAGCAAGAGTTTGCGTGACTAGAAATTACAGCTAGTTTTAAATAATTCCAGTTTTTCTGATCTTGTCAATCAAAGCTCAATTTAGCGGACTGATGTATACATGAAAAAACGCGAACAGTGACACAAAAATTTTTATCATCGGAAAGAATGGTATGAAGTGTGTTTTCCTTTTATGCTGGACTTTCTGTTTTGTCTCTTAAGAAGATAAAATAGTTATTTTTCAAATACTTTTAAGAATATGTGTTAAACAACTTGCTAGAAAAAGGAACGCATTATTTACTCCATGTGTATAAGTAGTGAACTTTAGTCTTATCTTACGTTCCTTTCAGTATCAATATTTAACGACAAAATATTCAAAAGGAAATACAAGTACGTATTCTATTATGGTTTGATAATTCAAGTAAGCTAAAGGCTAAATTTGTTTTTGTTTTAAAAGTGGAACCAAACTATGGCTAACAGTCAACAAATGTTTGCCTTTGTCTACAGGTAGATAAAATTTAAATATCTGTAGAAATTTTGATAGGATCTTTTCTTATTTACCTATTTTAGCCAATATAGGCGTCTCTTGGTGTTAAACTCTGATTGTCATGACGCAAATTACCTGAAACTTTATCTTTTTACCGTAGGCGGTATTAATACCAGCTTAGATAACAACTAATATATCATATATAAGAACCATGCGATTGCTTGCAACAAGAGAACTGCTCGTGTGCCATGGTTACATGTACCTTTATAGACATAAAACTTGCTGTTGTTAATTATTTTACAAACGAAAAGAAGAAAACGGGTTGCATTTGTATAAATGCTTTATGTGTCACTGGCATCTGTTATGATTGTCTGTGCTTTGTTTATTGAGATTTAATTTTTTACATAAAATATTATCAAACGAACTTTTGAAGACTCTCTGTGCTTTATATTTTTAACGATTTTTTATCTTCTAAGTATAGTAATATATTCTACTGCAAACAATACCATTAACCATTCAAACTGTCTTAGTGCCGTAGAACTTTAAATTCCAAACCAAACGATATGAATCGATGGTTAAATATCATTAACTTTTCATGTTTCATGTAGTACAGTACTCAGTTTAAAAAGACATAACTACACACGTTTTACCTAATTTTTAAAAATACATTGCATACGTCGGGAGCCATTGCTTGACAACATAAATATTCTTTTCAACCAGGCCATGGGTACTATATATAGAGATCAAATAAAGATCCAAGATCCTTTGTTATTCCGTTGAATAAAACATTGAGACACCGTGTCTGGACGACATAACGAGAAGCCAGAACAAAAACAACAACAACTAACTAACTCACTTATTCAAATTTTCTAAGCATCGTTCAATTCGCTTCAAATCATAGAAAATAGGAAATGCTTACCTAGGAATCCTTAACTAACCCTTCTTTCTGACGATGCATAATAGGCCAATAATGTGCAGGCAGGTGTATGGAGCATTGTCATTATAAGATAATTATAAAACCAATGTAGAAACAGGAACAAATGCAAAAGGGCCGGTAATACTCTTATTTCTGTGAATCTTATTTGTTTTGTTAAAAGCTCCGACCCTGCCCGGGACACAAATACAGGCGTTGAGTGGTTGAGTAGGTACCAGTCGATGACTCAAATCAGTAAAGCTTAATCAATAATGAGTTAGATATTTTTTATTTGCAGTTATTGTCACACATGTGCTTTAGCGTTGATTGATGTCCAGTTATCTTTGTTGTTTTTCACTGTATATACAATGTGCAATATAAACATTTAATGGGTTTTAAGATCAACCAAACTTATTGACTTTATGTTAGAAATAAATGAAAAACACTACTAAAATACGTTCAAGTTTATGAATCTTAAGGTTAGTTGAATTGGCATTGATCTCTAACATTATGCTCAATGCAACACTTATATGAATATTAAAATACAAATGATATGAGACATCATACCACAAACATCTAATTCGATAAAAAAGAGCTTATAATTTAAAAAGGTGAAAGAAACAAAACGCAGATGAAAAAAGGCAAAGATGAAAGAATGTTTTATATCATTAAAATCATAGACCTCTTGGACGTCCAGTTCTCCAGTGACTGCGCCGCACTGCATTTGTTTTGATTCAATTTATTTCACGACCGAAACAATCTACAATAACATTTGTTTTAATTTTGAAGGATTTCGGTATGTGCCATATATATATATATATATATATATCTAGGAAGACCTAGATAAATGGGAAGTACCATATGAAAGTTGGCCTGTCCTATACTCGAACCTTCGCTTTGAGGAAATGAAGAGTATCACGCTCGGCCAATGGCACCCCTTTTAAATTGTTTAAATTAATGTATTAAAATCTTAATACTGAAACGGAGAACAAACATATTATAAAAAAAATCTAAACTCATTATTGTTTTCGATATTCCCCCCAATCGTCTGACATAATAAAAACGTCTCTCATTTATAACGTTTCTGGCTCCACACAGCTTAAATTATCCTTTTATTAAATTAGAAACGATCAATGAAACAGGATTCAAAATGACAATTTTAATTCAAAGCCATGGACTCTCCAGGAAATGCTTAACAAAATGTCATCCATTATGCACTTAATCGTCTTTAAATAACTAATAAATCTAAAATCATGATAATAAAATATAAAGTGTTTGTATACCGCCAGAGTCCATGAATGACTGTTTTTAACTCTTAGAATTCTTTGCGTTGGATTGTCATTTTGCGACTTTCGCAAATGTGATTACATTTCCGCAGTTTTTCATTCGACAATACTCCATAAATGTTGTTGTTGCGAGACATCAAACGAGTCGCAAAATGGAACAGGTGAACGTGTTCAAGCAATATTGGCATAAGAGGGGAAATATTATTAAAAGGCTTTTTATTTGAAAATGTTCAGTAACTATACAGCCCTAGAAAAACGTGTATAATTTAGGTATGACCATGTATGCTGTTTAAGTGTGCGAGCGAAATCTTAAGTAACACTCGGACCATATACCTGAAATGTTGTCTGGTGCATTTTACAATTTTGAAAATATGTTGCAATACTCATAGATTAGGTCAACCCATTTGTATTGCATGGTTTCTATACGTTTTGGGGTCAGTGGAGAAATTATCAAAGTAGCCGTGGCCTTGGTCGTATTTCTTTTATTCTGAGCAATATCTTAGGAAGGTTTGAGCCCTCAATCTTCCAGACAAGGTAGAAGCATTGACTTTGATGGATACACGGTCTTGGTTTTGGAATGAGGGGCCCAAAGATCAAAATCACAGTTGACCCGTTTACGTATGCTTTGTTTGCATTTGATATCTGGAGAGCGCAAGAGACATTTACTGGTCCCGATAAGTCGATAACTATCGAATGTTGCGGAATCAGTGGCGCAAAGATAGAAACAATAACACAATACGACACAAGTCCTATCAGTATTGTAACATATATTACAACGCTCGTAAAGAGAGCTATAACCCACAATTGTTTACTGGTTTATGAAATGCAAGCAGTGAAAGAAAAAATATCTGTTTGAATCAAAATTGTCCAAAGGATGACATTTTTTGAGAGTTAAGTTATGGCGTCATTTAAAAGAAAGTAGTGACGCAATGAAAATACTGTCCACAATTGTATTTGTGTGATGGGATATTTATTATTTTTATAAGAGGAACTACAGAAAACTCTTGATTGTTAAAGATATGAGCTCATATTCCTTTAACGTTTAGAGATATTGTTCATGACAGGTCGACGACTCATATTAGCTCAATATAGATGTATTTATTCCTGCTACATGTATCTACATTATATCTGCTATCAATCATTACTTTAAACACCCTGACTGTTTCTAAAAACTCTTGCCAAAATATATAGAATATTCATAACATGCATTTCAGACGGCCGATAGTAATGCACCGATCCACGCCCTTAGTTACTGTAGTTACTGTTGCTAATTATCCTCAGGATATCTTGTGTGTGTGTGTGTGTGTGTGTGTCTGTGCGCGCGCGCGTGTGTGTGTGTGCGTGTGTATGTGTCTGTGTGTCATCTGTTTCTTAAAGTTTCTTCCTATGCAACGCCGTACACGTGGAATGTTGTGTTTAGAGTTACCTTCACTCGCTTATGAGCAACTTTCTAAGGAGTAGATAAATTACCGATTTGTAAACTGAACTTTAGTTGAAAGGGTCCATTCACCGATTTATTGTACTTTTATGCAATGTTTTCTTATATGAACATGGATCAAAGGACGATAGAAAGATATAATTAAAAATAGCTAGCGTTTCAATAGAAAAATAATAATAGAAAAAGACAATGAATCCATTAAAGTTATGACGTTCTAAAGTATACAGAATAAATACACTACTTACTTACACACAAGAGTTTCTTTTAGTTGTGTTTGCATGCAACGTAGTGACACACGAAGTTCTGTTCATTATGGCAAGTTTTGCTATAATGGTGGAGGATGAGCCCAGATAAATGTCTGGGTAGAGGCACCGGAGCACCAAAGGACAGCGGAAAATCCGTTTATATAAAAGTTTTTGATGCAAATATTTCCTTAACCCGAGCGATGACGAACCTGAAGTGGTAACATTGTTTCTTTACGTACAAATGCATTATAACTCACTTCTGCGGTACAATGCAAAAGTCAATTAAAAAAGTATATGACACGTTAGACTGATAATGCGATAAATTCGATTTGCCACTTATTAAGTCCGACTTTAATTGATATTACATCATTAGCGTGGGCTAAAATCTTTCAAAACTATACTAAAATAAGAAATACGTGTTACAAGGATCAATGGTAAATAGTAACCGTATAGCATTGGCTAAAAGAGGTAATTTGTTTGACAAAACTAAGCATTTTAATTTACTTTTGCTTGCTTTAAATGTTTGATTTTGTCTTCGTTTTCACTGGCTAGCATACTAAATGCTGGTAAGCAAGTTATCAGACAATCATTTTAAACCACATTTACAATCTTCCAGGAGACGGTAAAACAATACATTTGCGATGGTATTAAGGCCTTAAGCGTTATGCCTCAAAGTATTCGATAAGCCTTAAGAAAATTTAATTGAATCTTTTCTTATTGATTGAATTTTCTTTGCGAGGAGTATGTCAATATTTAGCCCCCAAAACAAAATGACATATGTCTTGAACTTGTTAATTAAACGTTTTTATAGTGTAGACTTGTGAATGTACATCCGTGTTAATGATTAGTTTAATCATCTTTATTTTTATTTCATGTTTTAAAATAATATATATTAACAACAGATCTTTAAACGTCATTAGCAGACTTTCTACTCTCTCACGGCTGGATTAAAAGGCGTGTAGCAGAACATTAAACAGCTTTTAACCGTGCGCGCGCGTGTGTGTGTATTATTTGTGTGCAGGTGTGGGTGTGGGTGCGTGTGTGCGTACATTTTTGGCGTAAGTACGTATGGTATATGTGGGATTGTGAAAACATGAAAGCGAATTTGACTTAAAATTGACTAAAGAAATGTTTTTTCCGTCACTAAGTTTGACCCATGTTTGAGAATTCAGATAAATATGCGCACCAAAAGGACAACCTTATAATGTTAAATCTAAAAAAATACACAAAAAACAGCATAAAGCAAGCTAAGTATTACATAGAATATTTTGGCTGTGTGAGTAAAAATGCTTGTTAAAATAGAAAAAGGAGACAAATTCCTATTTTAGGGAAGTAATCTGCACCCGAGGCTTACAACACGCTTTTTAACACCACACAACTGCTATGTGTTCATTGAATTTGTACTAGAAAGGGAACTCTATTTATAATACAATTTGTAATATCAGAAAAGATACAGCACGCTGTCTCGTTGCTTATATAAAATGAACTCTCTAGCTGCAAAGCATGCCATTATTCGCATATATAAATATAAAGAAATCCTTAAAGAGTACTGTACCGTGTAAAATAATGTGCTAAAATTAAACTCTGAACATAAAAGTAAGCATGTTTTGTTTATTCAAGCTTAAATTTCTTAAAGTTAGTACTAAAGCAAAGGTATTTGTTAATATCGACACATATATTAAATAAAAAGACGTTATTTTTATGTGTTCAAGAAATCTGTATTTTTCAAGTAACAATTTCAAACATACTTTAAGTCCATATCAAAATAATTAATATTTATAAGTAAAATATTTTAATAATTTTAATCTTTAAGAAGAAAATACGAATACATACGATAACTCAGAGCGATTTTTAAAAACTGATTCAATGGCCCTAACTGTAACTTAAGCACCGATCTACGCCTTATGACCTTTTCAACAAGGCTGAAAAATATGCCTATAAAAGTCATATAACTAAAAGTAATTATGAACGAAAATTATATCAACAATCTTTTTATTATAATTTAATCACGCTGATTTCTCTTTTTATTATTCATTTATCAGGCAAGTGTTTTAGACCGCATTTTTCTTAATTGATCGTCTATTATCTTAAGAACTTTTATTCATTAGTTTGATTGATGTGAGCATTTTTCCGATCGATTTATAAGGCATTCTACAAGAAATGTATTTGCCATGGCTTAATCATTGTTTATTGTCCCTTCACTAATGACATTAGATGACGCTTTTCGCTTTCAGCATGTTCTGTTCTATATAGGGCTGACTTAGTACTGCAGCGACCATTAGAGGCCTTCAACGTATACTTGGTAAAGTTATATCACGATTGATTGGAATGTACGGTATAAGATGTGCATGTCAGCTTACAAACCTCATACATTTAGTTTTTATCAAAATTTCACGATGCACGAGTACCGATAAAACCCCACAAACATCAATTAAAACACTTCATGATGTCTATTTTCGCTTGTCTTGAGATGATAACATGTTCGCAGCTGTTTGGCGCGATAGATATATCAACGAAAACAACTAACTGAACTCGCAATGAAACTCCTTTTTATAAACACGCACAGGCGCACACACGCGCGCATACGCACATGCACACGCACACACACAAGCACGCACGCACACACACGCTGGCATTTGTCAAATATACTGACCACATTTTCCCTTCTACAACTTGATTCGAACGATTTATCTGTTCAAAATTTATTTACAAAGCCCCAAAACTTATTTTATGACTCAATAAGTCACAATGCCACACAAATGACTTAAATCCAACCTTAAACAATTCCTTAAAATGATACTCATATGATTAGCAAGACTAGCATGCTCTATTTTCTGTCGATGACGTATGTATTTACTTAGGCAGAGAAGAATTGTTAACCTCAGCAAATAGGAAGCGCAATAGCGTTTTTGACATGCATATACGACCTCCAAAAGTGTCTTAAACATTTCCGACAATGCATGGTTAAAATGGTGGTTTTGCTCAGATTTTTTTAAATAGTTTTATACGTTTTCAACTTAAAAGGACACGTGTAACTGTATATGTAAGAAAGTTTATTCCAATAGGTTCAGCTGTCACTCCTTGACTTGTGTATAGTTCGTATAGTTCCCAGAACAAGTTAAACCTCCTTTCTTGACACACATTCTGAAGAATCTAATGGTTTTCAAATCTTAACCTGATACCAAAAACATCGAGCAAATTGTGAATAAGAAAAGAGAAGTCTTGATGAAAAGTATTTTTGAAAACATAAATAACATTAGAGTTTACTTATGTTTTTCTTATGGCGGCCAGTTCCTTGAAAGCAAAATGTCATGTGTTTACTAACACTGCTCACCACCACCATACTCTTCGTCGCCATAGTAGTAGAAATAGAGCTAGCTGTAGCAGTAAAGCTACTGTAGCAGAGTGGCAGTAATGGCAGAAGTATGGTCGTCAAAAACAATACAATGAACATCATAAAAAAACCATCAAAACATCTTACAAAAAACACACTGTAAAAACACATAAACATTTACTTGCCTTTGGCATCCGATAATGACTACAGATATTGAATTAGATTAACGTCCCTTACGAGTCGTTTAGCACACAAGTGTTTTGAGTATGCATCTTTCTTAAAAGAACGGTGGTTATCTTAGAGTGATCGATAAGAGTATAATTAATGGGAGTCTTTCATTAATCCATAAGTGTGGCAGCAGAAAACAAAGTACGGTGCCTAAGTAAAAACTAGTAGTTAAAATATATTGACAAATAAGTCTTACATTATATTGCAATCTTTTTTTTTTGTTCTGTTTAGTTAAGCTGCGACACTTACGGTATTAAATAAAAGATATGGAAAGGAAAAGGCAAATAAGAAAAGGTCAAGAAATGTTACTACTTAAGCTGCCACTAGACAGAAGCACGGAGAGGAAATCTTAAGTGACAAAACAACAGCAACACAACAACAACAACAAAAACAACAACAACAAAAAACAAACAACAACAACAAAAAACAACAACAAAAAAAAGCAACAGCACACATTACGCTCACAAAAACAACAGTTACGTTACAGCTTGGAATCGTCAGTCAGTGAAAAAGGACTGACTGGGGTGCTTTAACCTAGTTTGCGGAGCCTCGTCCCCAAGGTTTATCTCATGAGCAAACAGTGTAAACAGAAGTTTCATCAAAATAATACAACTAGCAGTAACCGCCTCCATCGGGAGTTAAAACATGATAAAAAGACTCGGTCACGTGCATCCTTAGCCAGATTTGGAGTTTATAATACGAACTGTATTACTGCTAACAATTGCGTTAGGGAGACTTGGTCGATCCGCGTGCTGGGCATTTAACATTAAATCCGTCGTCATGTCACGCACGCTTTTGATTTAATGTCAAACCTCAATGACATTATTTCAAATTGGCTTTCTTATTTTGGAGCACATACGTGTAAAAGAGAACAAAAAATCTTAAAGGATTTCAATAGTACATACATACCGTTTGTTGAAAGTGTAACAGTTAGAGTGGTTTTGTATTTGTTTGTCTTAACTAAAATAAACCCATCACTTTACAGATACAATCTGATTAAAATGTTCGTATCCTCTAAATACTTTAGCAATATAAATATTTGTTACAAGCAGAACTTGTCACGAAAAACTATCAAGTCATGTCAATTATTCTGATGCATCCTTCTAAATAAGCTGCTTTGTTAAAGACCAATATTGGAAACTGGCATGGCATTTCTTCTGTGATAGTCTACTCAGCTCGAGAGAGAGCTGTTCGTCGTTTTTGCCATCGTTTTGTTGGGCGACCGTCTCTTAGTCTGGCAAAGTTTCCGATATAAAGCCAACTCTCATAGAACTTCACGCCATATATTCTCGTGATTCTCCAAACGAAGGTTGTCTTAATAACACTTACAAATTCTAAACATTTTATTTGCTATTTGATACTCATGTGTGCACGTATTTTAAGCATGTTTAATACATATTTCTGACGTTCTAATTTCCGAGCTGAACATTTAATAATTATTAATAATAATAACTAGGAATTGAAAGTAATTATCAGACAAGATGAATTTGACATTGAACGGTATTCCTAACGACTCAATGAGTGTCTTTAACCTTACTAATGACAAAATAACCACAGGTGAAATAGCAACGTTTTCTGCATTGTTTTTCGTCATTGGAATAATCGGCGTCACAGGGAATGTAATGGTGATTTACATTGTGTTCAGCGATTCAAAGATGAGACTGTCAATGACAAATATGCTTATTGTGAACTTGGCAATCGCAGATTTGACTATCCTATTATTTGGGATACCAGAGATCGTTCAGTTTATGATGGACAAAGGCTGGCTCCTTGGGTCAGAAATGTGCAAGATACAGCGCTCAACCCTTGTTACAGCACTTTATGCTTCCGTCATGACGCTTCTAGCATTATGCGTTGAAAGGTATAATTTTATCTATTGTTCAATTATTTTTATCCATATTAAGACATTTATTATCACAAACTATTGCTGTTTAATTTTTCATATAAGTTGTATTTTATACATAATTTTCTTGATCATATTCAGTTTATTTAAAATAAACACTTGGTAATAGTTAACATTCTATTTTGCCAAAGACTAATTTGGTGTGATTTCTACTTAAAGATATGTCAGTGCAATTCGATAATCGCGTTAGAAACTTTACTTAACATATCAGCAAATGTACTACCATTTCGCCTTGGAAGTTCCTAACCTTAAGTATATGGACTTTTACACAATACATTAAGTTGCATATATCAACATACCCATGTGCATTTTCCTTAGATTTTTTAAATAAATTATGCAATTGATAATCAGTGCGCTAACGTATGGTCGAAAATAAATATCCTTTTTTCAATAAATCTACAAATGGTTTTAGGCGTTCTCTTTTAATTTTTAAACACTGTGGCAACATCTTAACTGTAAACTGGTAAGGGCATGTAATTATTTTGTTTCTAAAAACACGGGCATTTCTTACACTAAACAGTTAAATAATATAGAAACAATGCTCATGTATAGAACACATAATCGGACCTGTAAATCGGAAAATATACGTCATTTTTCGATTCAACAGAACAAAAAAAATGGTGACTTATTGTAGATAAGTTATAAAAAAAAGATATACTTCACATGCCTCCAATGTTTTTTGACATCCTTACTAAAGTAAGATAAAACTATTTAAACACCGCTTGTACATAAGTCATTGTTAAATTCGAAACATGCTAATTTTCACTTTATATGTACATCAATAAATAAATGCAAGTCTCCCTACAAGACTTTATGTTATTGTTTTATTCAATGAATTAAACACTGGTTGTAGGACGGAATTTCAACGCAAAAGTGTATGTTCAATTAGTTCGTGATACAAGTATGAGGTCACGTAGCAAAATCGACATACAACACAAACTTTTTTTTAAAAAACAACAACAACATGCCTCCTTTAATTATTGACTTCATATAATGTATTTACTTCTTGTGGGGTCCATAAGGAAAGCTTGCAGTATTAAAATATAATATTCGGACGTAACTTAAGTGCTAACAAATATTTTATACGCTTTTGGTTTATTGAACTTTTACTGTCTTCGTTGCGGGGCATACTTTCAGTGTTAACAAAAGCTTTAAGTCTCATTCCGGTAAGAGGCCAATCTGACTTTTTTAGAAATGACCTTGGAAATGTCATTGGAAGCCGTGTCTTTGCAAATAAATAACACAAACGTGTGCCTTTAGTGAACAAACAAGCAGTGTAAATAAAAATATTACTGTAAATTATCTATCAGACAGCGTTTGTATTCATCGTGGGTTTTAAGCAATGGGAAATACATATATAATTTTATATATCTTTTTTATTTCTGTATTTATCACAACAATTATATCTATATAAGACTAAATATAAGATAATATTTTCTCAAAGGGGAATTATTTGGAATTGGATGGTTAGTTATCTTAAGTTAAGTCCTATCCTACAGCTTGAAGTCAAACATATCTGATCTTAAATGAACGCGTTTAATTAAATTATTCAAAGTATAGAATACCCCATAAGCATAATTAATAATGTGAAACAAAGTTCTGATTATTTATGTAATGTCAAACACATTCAAGATTAAAAGACCTCCACATCTAAAACTAAATGCTGCTGGGAAAGTTGATAAATTACATCAATGCTCTTTATAGCTTGATGCGTGTTAAGCGAGTACAAAATACTTACATTTTTAGAAGAAAAGTTGTACCGACACATATATAATTAAACAAGTTACTTACTTAACCACTTATTCCATCTTGACTAGTTCGCTATGCATTCATTAACAAATCCTTTAATCGGATCATATATTTTGCGAAAATAATGATTAAGCTATTTAATTGCATCTTACATAGTGTCAAAAATGAATCATATGTTTTACAGGTACATCGCCATTGTATTTCCGATCAAGGCCCATATAATGTGTACTAGAAGGCGAACACTGTGTGTCATCATAATGGTCTGGATTCTGTCCGTGGCTTGTGCCATACCGACAATGCTCTTCAATGAACTGATCAACTTCAACCATAGCTCCTCAGACGTGGTATTCTGTGTAACCATCTTTCCAGGAGATCACCGCAAATTCTTCGTCGTCTTTAAGTACACGGAATCTTTTTTGTTCTATTTCATGCCACTCCTGGTGCAGGTTGTTTGCTACATCATCATAGGAAAACATCTGTTCATCGGAATGAAGGAACTTCATGGTCAGAATCTTCGGCAGAGTCCAAGTGGTGCCAATGCAAACAAATGTTCAGACACAGTTTTAGCACGGAGAGGCGTTATTAAAATGCTGGTTGTCAGTGTTTTGCTTTATTTTCTAAGTTACTCGCCGCATCAAATCTTGTTGTTATACAATACATTTGCTCCTGCACGGTTTCATGAGAATTGGGTCTTTTTAGTCGGGGTGACTGTATTAGCGTATATCAACTCTGCCGGAAATCCAATTATTTACTGTTTATTTAGCGAGAAATACCGAAGAAAGTTCAAGGCAATATTTTCCTGTCAAAGCCAGGATGTCACGCATTACGGAGACACAATCTGTTTGCATTCGTCTGCTCATGCTACAGAATATACGACGTTGTTTAGGAAGACGACAAATTCTACGATGCAACGATAGCCCTATAACACGCAGACTTGGCCATTGTTGCTTTGATTATTTTGTTTTCGTATCAACTTGTGTCATAGCATAGTATATATTGGGTCGAAAAACATAATAAAGTTTTAATAAAGTAATTGATATTAATTACTAAAAGTTTAAGCATCGTAGTTATGCAAAAGAGATTGAGACAACTTTAAAAAAGTTAGACTTTGTATATGTGTATATGCTTTACATTTGTCGGATTTCACCTATGCATTATGTTTCCCCTTTTTAAATGTTTTCATCTTCAAAGTTTTTTTACGGTCTTAATATTATATTCAGAAACATGAACGAGGAATGTTTTGGAACATTGAAATTATTTTAAATTATTTTTATGTAAAGTATGTCATCAAACTGACCTTCCCTTTTGCAGTTTTGCAATAAAATGCAAAACAGAAAAAAATACTGCTTCCAAGCCTAGATTCATATGAACAAAAAGAAACATTTTATTGTATGAAAATGGGTTTTTCCTTTTGTGTTTACTTACCAAACGTCTTGGATTAATATCTTTGTCATTTACTTACATTACGAAATCTAAGGTGAAGAATCAGGAAAGCCACAATATCTTCAGCGAAAACTCTAATTTATCGCCTTAGAAACGAGACAGTGATACAACGGATACATTTAACACTAATTCAAATAAATTAAATAAAGTAAAGAAATATGTATCGTCATTAATTGCATCCAAATCATGTACACTTCAGTTACTTAAACTACTGGTGACTAATTCATAAAGACCCATGTGACAAGGTATTTGTAGTATTCGAGAAAAGTGAACAGATATGACCTTATATAAGTGTCATTCCTGAAAACCTCAGGTGTCTTGGCGTTTTAAGTGGAATTATACCCACACTATTGCTATGAACCAGCATGTGTTGATCCGATATAACTAGACGCACGGGAAGAGTACTCTGTACAAATTTTACTTTTTGACTTGTCCAGAATTATGCAGGAGATATGATATGTAATTATCTTCTTTCAGAAAATAGGAAAATATAAACCGATCCTATGAGAATGATAACACAATTAAAAAATGAACTATCTCTAAAACGGCACACGTTCATGTATAAGTAATGAAAACATTGACATGATACATCATATAAACTAACCCAACAGTAAATGCCTTGTCAGATAGACCCCGCATTTTCTGAGGACTTTTAAGAAACCTCATCGTCATCTGAGTCTCAATGTTTTTATATTGTTCTTGTTTATGTCTCCTTAGCAGAATTAGCTTATAAGCAAACGTTTATTAAAATAAACAATCAAAATAAAAGAAATCACACGCCCCTTTAATACTTGATGTATTGTAATATATGTATAAAATATGAAATAAACATTATATGGTAATTTCGTTTTGTCGTTTGAAAATGTTATTTACTTTTTTATTGATAATGAATAGAGCTTCTACATTTTTACATGCGTTTATTTTGATAAGAAACGTCTTTACCATTTTGGTGATTAATCACCTTAAATGAGATTAAAACACATTTTCTTTGATCTACAGCTGCGACTTACTCAAACGCAACAATCATCGGTATTAACATAGCACTGCACATTATAAATGATTGTAAATTCATTTAAAATACCACAAGTTTAGGAATTAGTATACGTATCATACATGTATTAACAACATAGTGAGGAGTTCGTCTTCCTCAGTCAGTATAAAAAGAAAGCAGGAAAAATATCTACAACAAGGCATGCAGTTTTCGGCAGCGAACAATAACATCAAAAATTACGATATAATTTTTATCCAAATACAGAAAGAAGATTACTTCTCTTCATGATATGTGTACAGGTAAAACTAACTTAACATAAAACATTATTTAAAACGGCGAAAAACAAAAGCGGGAACCACATCAGCTATTTCTTTTTGACGTTACGTAAATTTATGCTTTACGCATTGTTCGAGATATATATTTGTGAGATCAATATCACTTTTCGTAGATGTCCTAGATCTGTTTGAACAGCAAAGCATTAGGCCTCACTCTTCATTGCAAAGAGATATTTTCCTATCCGAGCCACGTTGCAGAGATATATTTCATTAAACTTAGATAACCACGTGACTACTTACATGTACCTTTGTGATCACGTTATATAGTCATCAGTAAAATCCAATTTGGCGTCAATATCTATGTTTAACAGAGACAACTATCGACCTTTCTTTACAATTGTAAAGAATACACATTCAGAGTATTTTTTTGCGATTACATGCAGTTCTGTCGGTTAGTGTTCAAAATAGTGTTTATTAAGACTAAGGTATGGGTTTATATAAAATATATCCAAATTCCCCAAAGCCGTGCTTCGATATTGTTATATGAATTTGATTTAGGCAAACTGTCATATCCACCTTTAATCATTATCACTTTCACTGATTCGCTCTTGACTAACGATTAACCAATCAGATTTTTTTTCTAGTTAGTTTCTAATTATATTTAGTATGGTTTGAAGTTGCAAATTCAGATCACAATCTCTACAAAATGTATAGTCCCCATTTGTCTGCTGATGGAATTAAAATGTACTTTTACAATTCCTAAGACATATTTCATGCCAATTTTTAGGGAAAAAAATGTTATTAGGAATTTGTTACAGATCGTTGTGAAGACTTATGCTTCGGACTGATTGAGATATTGACAAACTTAACACACACAAATGCCCTTGCACTGTCGAAATAAACATGAAAACATCCATCTATTGGGCCAAGTTAAATAACTGCTCTCAGTCACGCAATGTGCCGTAATATGGAAACATTAAAGTTGACAGGGTTGCTTCAGGCTAGAACTCCTGTCATTAAATAACCGAGTGAGATACATGAAACAAATTGATATACAGCGAATCGTAGGCACAACAGAGCATTGCAGCAATCGCATTTAATGAAACGCTTTTTACGAGTATCGATATGTTTGTATTTCATAGTTTATTTATATCTGATTGTTTAAACAACGAAACGCAATTTTCTTATACTACAGTGTGTTTTACAGTATCTGTCTTTATGAGAAATTGTATTTATCCAAAACCGTTTATTGACGTAGCTCTGGAAGAAGTCATATTTGAGACTACAAACTGATAATTAACGGAATGTCTTAAAATCTTTTTTTCAAAAAGCAAAATAAAATCATTTAGAACATTCGGTATGTTTTGTCGGTTGATGCTTTCAAATATTTAAATACCTTTCATATTTCTTGACAGTTTAATTGCACTTGTACGGCAATAGTCTGCAAAGTGTCACACACAGACGATGCGTCCGATTTGACGATTTATCGATATGGGGATTTGGGAAATGTAATTTTCGTTTAACCATGGCATCGTTTTATTATTCCAGCTAGTATAAAAACACCACGTTTCTTAACACTATATACATTTAAACATAGCATTTTTTTACCACGAGAGATGCAATGAAAGAGGAAGAAACAACTTTTAACATTTTTTTTCGTGTCATCCGATGTTTCCCGATTTACAAAGATGGTAAAACAGCATGAAGATATAGGCTTTCACAAGACGACGAAAGTGTCTGGTTTCAGTATTACAGGTATAAGAAGAGACGTTAGAAGGACTTTACAAGGGAGCTTAATTATATTCGTATGTGCAGTTAAACTTTATGATTTTTATAATTTCAATTCAATCCAAGCAGAAAGTTATTCAACAGCTTTAAAACCATAGAACAGGGGCAGCTTTATCTTAGTTTTACGTTTTTATCAATTCACACTCCCATACAAGTATGAAGTTGAATCATACGACATACCTAAAGGTCATTTATTTTCAAATCCATTTATAAAGATACCACAGTTCGCCCAACATGAAATGCCAGTTAGCTTATATTAACCAAATCGAACAAACGATCTTGCAATAGACGAAAAACATACGGGAATTTAGAATCCTCTTGTACGTATATGATCAGCTATATGTATAAACATGTTAAATGCCTTATCAAAAAGTAACACACGATGAGGTTTAGTGCTTTAGTGAAATGTAACACACGATGAGGTTTGCTTTATTGAAAAGTAACACACGATGAGGTTCTGTGCTTTATTAAAATGTAACACACGATGAGGTTTAGTGTTTGTTAAAATGTAATACACGATGAGGTTTAGTGCTTTGTTAAAATGTAACACACGATGAGGTTAAGTGCTTTATTACAAAGTAACACACGATGAGGTTTAGTGCTTCATTGAAATGTAAATCACGATAAGGTTTATTGCTTTATTAAAAAGTAACACACGATGAGGTTCTGCGCTTCAATGTAAATCACGATAAGGTTTAGTGCTTTATTAAAAAGTAACACACGATGAGGTTTAGTGCTGTATTAAAAAGTAACACACGATGAGGTTATGTGCTTCATTGAAATGTATCTCACGATAAGGTTTTGTGCTTTACTAAAAATTTACACACGATGCGGTTAAGTGCGTTATTGAAATGTAACACACGATGAGATTTAGTGCTTTAGTAAAATGTAACACACGATGAGGTTCGGTGCTTTGTTAAAATGTAACGCACGACGAGGTTCGGTGCTTTATTGAAAAGTAACACACGATGAGGTTCGGTGCTTTGTTAATAGGTAACAAGGTTCATTTGCATAACTGGACGTGCCATATGTAATCGTGATTGCTTTTTGGTATCTGCGTTTGCTTTAGTCAACATATATATTTAAAATATAGACTTTTAACACTCAATGTATTAAAAAAACATGAGTGATAAAAGTAATAATAATTTTTATTTGTTTGTTTTTCTTGACGAAGATGTCACGAGCAACTATGACCTTAATATATTTGTAAACATCAGGTGTTTATGTGCCCATGTGTCATTAAAACTGTTGTTAATACGATTAACTAAAATGTGCTCAGACGTTATTAGTTCTACAGGAATGGGAATAAAAATAAGATGAGAAATATTGATTCCGTTTAATTGTCTACCATGTATTTGTTAGTCAATACATGAACTAACAACAATTACATAGAAAATTGTGTATTGAATAAGGCCTAAGTAAAACCATATGTTCAATGCCTGAGCTTGACGGATGCTCCGTCATATCCAATATATCCAACATATATTTAACATTATGCAACGTTTTACCCGTTTTTTTCTGTGTGTACAATAGCTCATCATTTTATTGCTATAGATGTCTAAACCAATTAAACTACTTGAGAAAACAACATGCGCTGATCTACTGTGCTAACATTTCAGCCCTGTTGGTAAAATGACCGAAACAATAGAATATTTTGAATTGAGGAAGTGCAATAAATATGTTACTAGCAATAGTATAAATCAAGGAATTCACAATTTAAAGACACTTGCTTTTTATAAAGCATCGTCTACAGAATCCGAACACAGATTGTATAGGTATATTTTCATGTCAATTCTACCCATATAGTTTCATCGTTTTCGACGCTATTTACATTTCTTATATTGCAAATACATCTACATATGTACAAAATGCATGTAGTCTATAATATATGATACATGTAGTGTAGTACCATCCGCCGCGATTCTTTCAAATTCCTAAATGGTTTGCATGCGATACCCACTAACATATCGGCTAATAGACATCACTTTCTGTGTAACTTTAGTGTGCTGTTCCTGGTATGTGTACACAATTTGATCATTTGACCGGTCTCAGAACCATGTGACAAAATTATTTTATCTTTGAGGTTTATATAATTTATAGGCATTTTCAGTAATGTAATAGGTTTGTTTTAGAAGGTAATCTGCACACTATCGATTGAATTCTCAATACAGGCGGTGAGTACAATGATCATTGTAATGTTACTGGACAACAGTATTTTCTTGGCTTTTCTGATTGTCAGAATAATAGAACTGCAAGTTTAGAATTTAAGCCTTAAGCTCATAAGATGAGTTCCGATATATAAAAATTAACATTTTGCTTATAAATGTTTTAATTTATCAAAATGCTACTCGTATAAGCAAAAAACAAAACATTGGCTATTTAGCTTTTAACAGTGTGTATTATCATTCTGAAGAACAAATGTATAAAAAAAACAGCGAGAAAAATGGTTTCTCTCAAGTCATGTATTCTTCATGTATGCGGTTAAACCTTGAAATCATTGTTCTGTATAAGAATAACACGTTTTCAACTCCAAATGCGTGATTAGTTTTAGCAAACCTGTTAAGATTACAACAATGTTTATGCATGAATTTAACAAGCAGAACAATATATCACCAATTTAAATTAACAGGTTAAAGTTGATCCAATGTCATGAAACTTTATACTAAAATAAAGTCAGACTGTTTTTAATCAGGTCAGTATGGTAGATACAGGATGTACAATTCAAAGAAGTGACAAATGCTTTTTGCACGATTTACTAAAATGACCTATGCCCTGTCTATGCAAGACATAAACTCTAGTTATACTAGCGCAGAATAGATCATAATGTAACTGTTAAATAAAAATATCTTCCTAGCCAAGCAAGACTTCTCCTTTGGCATTTGAATAATAATCAAGGTTTTACACGTGTACAATTACACTTTAGATATCAATCCGATAGGGCGTTTACTCAGTGAAACAGTAAAAAATAAATATACAATATAATCAAGGTGATTGAGTAGGTTACATTACTGCTGTAAACAGCGTCTTTGAACTAGACCGTCGAAAGTATCATCTGTTAGAATTCCCACGTATAACTGATTCCTCGAGGGTAGGTTAAGGTAATTATCATGTGTTGAAGAAATAATATCTTAAACTCCCAATAACTGTAACATATATTTACTTTAAAAATACACAGGATTCCTGTTTTCTGCTACTAAACGACGTAGGTATTTTTTAATATTATCCAGACTTTCCTGATAAGACATTAACTTGTAGTGCTATTTTGACAACATAGTAACAGTGTGGAATTTATTAAAAAACGTATTTATTAGTAGTATATCGTGTGCTTATAGTAAGAATTATCTGCAACCCATTGACATAGACTGTAATAAGGCATAATGTTATTTGATATATATTATATATATATATATATATATATATATATATATATATATATATATATATATATATATATATATATATATATATATATATATATATATATATATATGAATACATGTACATGTAAACATTTTACATGTACACCAGTTCACAAGCAGTAATGTCTATCTTAAAATGAGGTCAATTATTTACAAACATCATCTATATAATGTTTAAAAATGCATATGACAATTAATATCCAAGGAACATATCTATTATAAAACATATTTTGATCATTTTACATACCTCTGACCATTTAAGAGTAAAATCATCTTATTAATTAATGAAGGCAATTCTTCATTCCATTCCATTTGATTTTTAAATACATCTTCATTTCTTCCATACACCCAGAGGCAATCAGATAATTACCGTTGTACTTTCACACATATCTTGTCCTTTGTGTGGTAAAATAAACTAATTAAACTAATAGTGTGATGCGCTCTTAGTGTTGTCTCGCAAAGAGACCTAACCTTTGGCTACAATACATCTGTTTCCTTGTATGAATAGCAATGACCTATGCATCCAATTTCCTTTAGACACAAACACATTAATACGACTAGACCCTAATCTGTTTCACAAAGATGTCGTAAGGTAAAATGTCATCAGAATAATAGCAGCCATAAAAATTGGTCAAGTCGTGTATAAATACAGGTTATTCAGCATTCAGATACGCCATGGATTTTAAAAAAAATATATTGAAATAGTGTGTTGAATATGAAATGATATTGTAAGATGTATGTTAAAGTGCAGGTTATTTGCCCTTAAATGATGTGCAATCATTATTTAGAAAATATTCTTTCATATATTTCATACATAAATGGGAACATTTGTTGTATACACATGTTAAAACAAGAAAAAGACAAAAAGTACAACAATGCAAGTTAAAATGTAACAATGAAAAGAAACACCAAAATGGTATTTTGCAAATTGCTGAAATACACCTTCGTTGGAACGACGAGTCGTCGAAAGAACGACTGGAAACTTTGACCCATCTACATGGCTCTAACATCGCACTTCATACGTTAGAAAATGAATAATGAGTATTATTGATAAATTTATTAATCCAATCATCTACCATTCGTATGTGCAATACATACTACAAATATATGAAGAAATTTACAATGTTTCCAAAAACATGTCAAAATTAAATGAAATGTAACAGTCGATCATTTTTTGTTTGAACTAAGACATGATTTATGTGATAAACATTAATGTTGTCATTTTTTTTAAAGTTGTAAAAAAGAAGGATTTTTTATAGATATGAATAATGACATAAGAAAATTATTCCAATAAATGGAATCCTGATTTAAAGTTTGTGGAGCTTTACACAGTATGTAGAAAAATAATAATGTACAATTTGCCGCTGATTTTCTTCGGAAATTTCCTATAATTTGCATGTACAAGTAAAATTTTAAGAGCCTCAAGCGTTTAACGCCATTACTTAATGGGACTTTTCCGCGATGCAATGTAACAAAGATGATATTAACTCAATCAATACCCATCCTTCTGTATAATGCTAAAATAGTAACTGGAATTTATTTTTTGCTTTCTGAGCAAAGGTAGAAAAAAATCACATTTTCAGATAGCATTTTGTTTAGTAGAAAAATATAGAGTCTTCATTTAATCAGTCTTATTATTACATATGAAAACAAATATTTTAAAAACCAATATAAATTCATGCTCGAAATAATGAACTTGGAAAGGTAAAACTTCGATACAGATATCATTGTCTAAATAAAAACACTTGCGGTCATATGCACAAGGTTCATAATGAATCTATGTTTTTCTATGTTACTTAAATTAAGTTATATCTTGCATACACAATAAAATAATAAACATTTCCCTAAATTTGAGGTATTTCTTTCATGAAATTAAAACAACAACAAAATTTATCTAAAATTTAAAGATTAAGAATATTTCGTATAATATATAGAATGTTTCAATAAAAGTAATAGGGTCCATTATGAAACATGTACAAGATCTGAATAACCTTCAGAATAAAATTACTTTTCTTTAAAATATAATACGTCTTCAGCTTGGATTGCATCACAATCAAACAGAAAAAAGACAAACGGGCGTATAAAACTAGTTCGTGAAAATTATATAAAGTGGCAAAAGATACAGCTTTTCGATAGATATCGATAGATTTATTGTAATAAATTGAGTCCTTCAATCGGTAATAACAAAGCTTTTTGTAAAAATAATGTGCGTTGAGAATTAAACTTTAAAAAATACCAGTCTGATTATTGCATACAGTGTTGTTAGTAGAAAAAAAAATGTCGTTGTGTTATGCATATGCTTATAACACGTACCTCCAGATTGATTATAATTTATTGCCTAATCTCTTCCTTACTTAGGTGAATTATTTCTGGTTCATCTGGTATAAATTTACAGTAGAAACACAGGAATCAGTGCAGCATGTTGTGCATTCTCTAAAAAGAAACAATGATACGAAAGAATGATATATTTGAAACATTTTGACCAGACTTTATCTGCATTTGAGTACTTCTCTTTTTAGTATACATGTATACTATTTCATTAAGACATTAAAGTTTTGTGCGGGGGAGGGAGGGGGGGGGGCTTTCTTTACCGGTATAAAGCAATCTTCTCATCGTAAAACAAACAATACATTTTACATATGTAAGTCTTTTGCATCACAAAATATATGAATGTAAGGTGTCAATACCGACATCATACCGAGGACGGTCAAACGGCGAAACATCATTCGGAAAGCTTAAAAATTTAAGTCATGGGTATTTTCATTTCAGATTATGCCAGCCACCTGCCTCTTTATTTTGTATGTCATTTTCATCATCGGCAAATCACTTGTATCAATATGGAAAAGTAATCAACTTACTTTAATCCTTTGCTTCGTTTAAACTGTGTTATCATTAGCGAATTTCCTTAAACATAGGTACGGGTTTATCACAGTGCTCACTTCCAGGAGTGCCCTCGATGTTGTAATTGTTGATCTCCTTTTCATTTAACGCCAATGACTTAAAATCTAACATTTAATTAACGCATTAATATTACATTACGCCAACGTCACTATATGTAATATTCACGCACTATTTATAGAAAGTCCTGCTTTGCACAAAGATACGGGTGCATGAAAAATGAAAACAAACTAATAAATTTAAATTAATTAAGTTAAAAAAGGGTCTGTTGACCTTCTGCACAGGGTCCTCGTAAAAGGTTTAATAAAAAGAACACTCTATTAACATTCCTAAAGCCATCTGCATGAAGACTAACTTATGAAGTCAAATGGTGGATGTCTATATATAAGTATCAAGGAGACTAAATACTATGGCGTAAGTCCTGTTAAATTTCCCCACAACCCTTGTGTCACATTGGTCTAGTGGAGACAATAACCAAATATAGGTGAATACATTAGCAGTAGGTCTCGGACACCGAGCCAATCTGTTAGATGAAAATGACACAATAGAAATTCGGCCACATGCTAGCTTTAGTCTGTAAGGGTAACCTTCCATCGATCGGCAAACGTCCACTGGGGTTGATGGGCTATAAATTATAGAGTGTGGCTTATTCTTTATAGAGAATAATCTTATTTAGTCATTTGCGTCGGTGAAATGTAAGTATCGGAAGGTTTTAGCTCCGCGAAAAGGTTCTTGCACATTTGTATGACTCTCGTCAGGTTTCGGTTGTCATTTTGTCTCTGAGTATTAGGAAGACATAGTTGTGTTTGAAACACGATTTGTTTACTAAACTCATATCTAATCGCAGCGTCAAGATTTTTTTACGTTGATAAAAGGCGTAAAAGAAATTGGGTGTGAGGGACCAAGAACACAATGAGAAATGCATTTATTATTTTAAAGCTTTGCAAGGAGAAAGACTACAACTCCACGATATAAGACTTTATTTCAATCCTGACGCAAAGCAGTTAAGGTTTCGCTACACATATATCAAAATGGCATAATAACATTTTACATGGCACTAAATGTCTTTGAGAAATGACCTCTTGCTGCAGTAGGGATGATCAATGTGTTACATAAGAATCGCCTGTAGAATACTGCAGACTGATTATTGACGACGGTGCTCAATTTAGTTTACCATTATACAGTAACAATGTTGTAAATTGTTACAGAGGGTACTGTATTAATTATATTTCTTTTTCTAAAAACCCTCTCACTCAAATTTACGACGAATCGCCTTTTTCAAGAGTTAAACAATTTAGATTTCGACATGTTTGCACACGTTTAAGACGATATCCCTAAAATGGTCGCTCAATGCAAACATTTAAGAATTCACCTGATCACACATCTGTTAACTATTGATAATGATAGGCGCAAGTGATCTAGTGGGTAAAGTCCCGATTTGTAAATTTTTATTACCCATTGACCCCTTACCGCGTTCGTCCGAGTTCCAGTCGGGGCGAGAACTTTAATGTTGGGACTGGTAGCTGTTTTGCGGGGTCTCTGACTCTAGCTTTTAAATTTTTGCAAAGGCATTGTACTCGTCTTGACGTTCACGAAATTATATTTGAATGAATAATTTTCTCAAAGTTGTCATACAATTCGGTTAATTTAGGCACATATGCAAAATCTTGTGTCGGCTTTATCAATTATACAATAAGTAAAAACATTTAACGCTTTAAATCAGTTGAACAGTTGAAAGCTACGACCTTTTTCTATGTTAGTGGCTCTCTATCGAAAAGAACTATATTTAACAATGATTGTTAGATGCTGAATCACCGTGGACATCATTTGTTTACCAAATACGTGATATTCACATTAAATATTGATTTAAATAAAACGGACTTCCGCAGGTATAAGGCATGCTTTATAGTCACGCGATGTGTATGGTCGCCGTTGGATAGGTAATACAGAGTACACAATAAAATAAATGTTTATACAAAAGTGCTCAGGGATTTTTGACAATATTATACGTCTTACGTTAAAGAATCATTAAAACATTGACTGATGCGAAATCCACTATTCAAATTCTTCACAAATGGCGCGAGTTGAATGTTTCAAGATAAATAAAATAAACATTCGATGTCGCGAACTGGGATTTTTTCCTCCGCCGTGACTAGCATTTCGATATCCCACTGCACAAAAACATATTGTTATCTTTATATTTGGTCTGTCACCTGGTCTGTCACCAATGAACTATATCTTAAAAGAACAGTAACTATGTTTGTTTTGTTGAAGCTATTGGGTGAAAGAAGCACTCCCTGTTGTCGCAATCCAGAGGGAATGCAATATTTTACGTTTGTCATTTAGTGTTAAGGTATTGCTGTTTACGACACATCGTGCGTCTACAAGACAGACATAAATCTTGAAAACTGGTATTTGCAGGAGCCTGTCTAATGGAAAAATGGTACGACAATAAACAAAAGAAAAGTTTGCAATGCTGTAATGGGCATACGGCGTCATGTGGTCTAAACGTCACAGCATTTATAGACATCGTCGGCTTAGCAAAGCCTAAATATAAAAAAAACAATTATTTAGGTCAGGTAACTGAGAGCATCTGATTGTCTACACGAGGCAGAATCCAATTCATTAAAGATTTAAAAAACATACATGCAGATACAATGGTCATTAATGTCCGTTAATTTCCCGTGACAACAGGCTACATTTTAATATAAAGGATAACACAAAGCGCTACATTTCAAAGATTTAATGGTATTGTTTTCACATTTCATTTTGTATCAGTTGTATTCAATGCTTAACGTTGTTACTAATTAGTTATCTTAACGATTAACCGGTTAGGCATGTTAAATTATTTTAATCTCAATTTGTATAATAAGTCCTTTTCGCAAAAAAATGACAATGTGTAATTATATAAGATGCAATGCTGCATCGCTTGGAAAGTTTACTTGGTGTTTAAAAAATGCACTTGTCATTTAAACCTTGTAAGTCACAAAAACAGTTTTTCATATTTTTATTTGTAATCTTCGGTCGTTTAGAACCTTTCAGTAATAATGGCGTTTATCGTAGGTACACATTGCTAGTACTTCCTTTCATTCGATGCAACAGTGTTCTTTATTCATACATTTATGACGGGGAGATACACATTTCTGCCATACATTCCAGACCAGACTTGGCTTCTGGAGGTCTCGAGTTTTTTTTGTCATTTAAAAACGTCTGCATAGACAGTGATCTAAAGACTGTGACAAAGACTGCACATTAAGAAAATAGTAAATGGTAAGTGGATGAATTTGACAGCTGTGTGAAACGTTACTGGAAATTTATCGCGTTAAACGGCGAATATTTTGATAAAGAATAAGGACCATGTAAAATTCGTATTTCCGTGTGCCGGTCAGAGGTAAGTATCAATGAAATATTTACGCCATATTTTGTAAATGTCACAATTTTCCTTATAAACTTCACATGTTTATTTGACATTTACTTCACACAACAAGGAAACTTAATTTGATTGCCTTGTGGTTAAAAGTCAAATGATGGAGCCAGTCACGATGTTTTGCGTTTAGCCCTCGTTATTGTAGAAAGTCACCTCTCATTAAAAGAAAAGATATGTGACAGCTTTTGCATAATCTATATAAGAAATGTAAAACTAACAATATAAAAGACAAGCGAAGGTTGTTCTTACAGCTTAATGGTAATATTTATATACACAGTTTTTTTCACTGATCAGCACAATCATTGCATATTTAGCTTAACATCTTCCCAAAGAAATGCAACTATTGAGCATAAATTACTTCCCTCTTATAACTGTGTTCAAATTCTTTTTAGTAAGGGTTATAAGACTTATGACTGCAAGCTAATGAGATGTCTCTAATACCCTACCTTTCCCATTAGTTCGTTATGCCGCCCTTTTTCGTTGATTGACATATCATATGCGTTCACTTTAAACTATATTTTCAGTATTTTTGTATCAAGTGGTTATAATGATGTAAATTTCTACTATATAATAATCTGGGCTAGCCTTGTGTCAGCATGTGTAAGTAGGTCAGAAGTGAACATAATTAGTTCCGAAAATGTCGGATGATCCTAAAATCATAGTACGATCCATCAATTTTACTCATCTTTGTGATTGTTAGTGGTGTTTTTTTGACAAACGTTTATTTTTGTGCCTCTTAGAGCATGAAGGTTAAATTAGGAATCTGATTTAGAACAACCTTTTCTAAAAGGTAATGTTCTGGTATTGTCCTTCCTGAACTGTAATTTCTTTAACTTTCAGACAAACGGAATCTTTATTTATTTATTTATTACGGTACACCGACACTTAACAGGTTATAACAGGCGCCGAATACAAAGTAAACTGTGAATAGAGCATAATCAAGTTAAAACCAAACTACGCAAGTAAAAAATAGAAAAATATAAAAGGATTAAGGTTAAGAAAAAAATTATAATTGAAAACAGGTCATCATAAAACGGTTTAAAAAAGTATAACGATTGGTAAATAAACAGTTTAAAAATTTATAACTTATTAAGAATACTAATCTTGTTCAAGAAGCAACAAGTTTAGAATCCGACACTGTTCTAAATAGTTCGTACATGTTATTGACATTAAAATACTTAGACCGTGTGTGGTCTGTGTCGATAGACTGTAATAAATATGGTTGACTGTCAGTGGTTTCTGGCAAGGAACACATACAGGTTAAACTTCTCTTTTTAAAAGATATGAACGAGTTAATCTAGTATGCCCAATGCGACATCGGGTAAGAGCTACGTCTTCTCGTCGACTTTCTCCGCAAGCAGAGACATTGGCACCGACGTTAGGTTTAATTACGTGTAATTTGTTACAAACAATACTGTCCCAACTTGTTTGCCACTTGGTTAAAATATGTCGGTTAATAAGTGGTTTAAAATCAGTGTGTGGGATGCAAAGATTTGTCTCAGTGAGTGCTGAGGCAGATTTTGAACCCCTGTCAGCATCTTCGTTTCCTTGGATGCCTACATGACTAGGAAGCCAACAGAAGGAGATTTCGTTAGTGTCATATAAACTTTGAAGTTTGACACGAACAGTGCGATCATGTGGATTTGAATAATTCAGTAAATTTATGCTCTGCAATACAGATAATGAGCCTGAAAATATAACATATCTTTCATCGGAATGTTCTGAAATGAAATCAAGGCTTAGATTTATAGCCTGGATTTCAGCGGTGAAGATAGACGAGTTGTTAGGAAGTCTTTGTTTAATGCAGCGACTATTACTTACGGAAGCACAGCCAACGTGAGTGTCCGTCTTTGAAACACCAGTGTATATATGGTGATCAGAATACTTGTCACGGAGTTCGAGAAATTCAGATCGTAAAATCAAAGGATCTGTGTTTGGCTTTTTATTTTTACAAAGTTCTAAATTTACATCAGGAGAACGGAGTTGCCATGCTGGATATTCAATTGTTGGGTTTTCAGAGATGTTTCCGAGTTTTATACTTGATGTGTTTATGCTTTCTTTAAGTCTTAAACCAAGAGGTCTGATGACTTCAGGTAATCGATCATAAAGCTGTTCATGTTTAGGGTTGAAAACACAATTAAACGTTGGGTTATCGGGGTTAGACACGAGTTTAATTATGAACTGCAAAGAAAGTTTCTCGCGATGCAGGAATAGTGATGGTTCATTGGCTTCAATATAAAGGCTCTGCACTGGTGAGGTCCTGAACGCTCCTAGAGCTTGACGAAGTCCCTGGTTGTAAACGACGTCCAGCATCTGGAGATAGGACCTCCTGGCAGAACCATAGACTATGCGTCCGTTATCTAATTTAGACCGAATTAGGGAACGGTACAGAAGTAACAATGTTTTACTATCGGCTCCCCAGTCTGTATTGGATAAATATTTAAGAAAGTTAAGAGCCTTAAGACATTTCTTCTTGATGTAATTGATATGTGGAAGAAAAGTCAGTTTCCTGTCAAAAATGACTCCAAGAAACTTAGTTTCCTGGACGACTGGGAATGCGAACGTTATTTCGAAACAATTCGGGGTCAACATGGAGACCAGGTTTCTAACAGAAATGTATACAGTTGGTTTTGGTTGGAGAAAATTTAAAACCGTTGGTGTTGCTACCATTTTTGCAACTTATTAAGACATTGTTGTAATTGTCTTTCAATTATGCTTTTTAGAGCGGTAACAAATAACGAAATCGTTCACAAAAAGTGAACAGTCAACCCCTTCATGAAGGGTTTTTACAATATTATTTATTTTTATGTCAAAAAGGGTAACAGATAGAATACTACCCTGGGGGACAACCTTGTCCCTGTTTATGAACAGATGACAGGGTGGACCCAATCTTGACCTGATAATTTCTGTCAGAAAGAAAGCTGTCAATAAATATTGGTAAACGACCCCTGAGACCGAGGTCACCTAAATCCTTTAAAATCCCATGATTCCAAGCCGTGTCATAAGCCTTTTCAAGATCGAAAAACACAGCTACAAGGTGCTCCTTCTTGATAAAGGCAACACGAATGAGTGTTTCTAAACGAACAAGATGATCGACTGTGCTACGTTGGTGTCTGAATCTACTTTGATATTCTGAAATTAAGTTGTTGGACTCAAGATACCAGACAAGTCTATTATTGATCATTCGTTCTAAGGTTTTACAAATACAGCTCGTCAAAGCAATAGGTCTATAGCTTTGAGGATCTGTTGGGTCCTTACCTTGTTTATGAAGTTGAATAATGAAGGGATTTTTCTAAGAATCGGGTACTTTACCATATATCCAAATTTCATTAAAGATTGCCAGAAGTAAATTTAGAGATCGAATTGGTAAATGTTTTAAGAATTGATATGGTATGTCGTCTGGACCAGCAGCGATATCATGCGATTTATTTAGAGCATCTTTAAGCTCTTTTAAGGAAAGGATTGATTGTAAATTTCGTTATTATTAAATTCAAAATTAACCTTTTCCCTTTCAGCAGAGTGTTTAAAGGTTTGAAATTGAGGCGTGTAGTTGGCCGATGAGGAATTTGGGGCAAAATCTTCAGCCAGTGTGTTTGAAATGTTTTGTTTATCTGTTATTACGGTGCGATTTGTTTTAATGTGGTTAACAGTTGAACATA
Source organism: Sinonovacula constricta (assembly GCA_007844125.1). Taxonomy (NCBI): domain Eukaryota; kingdom Metazoa; phylum Mollusca; class Bivalvia; order Cardiida; family Solecurtidae; genus Sinonovacula; species Sinonovacula constricta. The sequence continues at coordinate 27,145,099 of CM017559.1, read as the reverse complement.
ATGTATTACCGCTAATCTTTTTAATAGCAGACCAAACGTTTTTGATGGAAGTCGTGTCATTTATGTTTGAAACATACTTTTGCCAAGATGATTTTTTTTGACATGTTTAATAGTCCGATGACTTTGAGCCTGTTCTTTTTTAAGGTTATTAAGATTTGTATCGGTAGGTTGAACATTTAATTGCTTTAATGCCGCCCTACGTTTACGAATAGATTTTTACACACTTCATGAAACCAAGGCTTAGTATGTTTTGATTTAGTTAAGGTCTTAGGTATACACCTTTCTGCAGTATTGTGCAAAGTGTTTGAAAATGCGGCAATTTTGTCATCTACATTTTCTACTGAATTGGGACTGAATACAACTGAACAAAGTGCTGAGAACAGGTCCTAGTTTACTCTGTTCATCTTCCAACGAGGATTATCGTCGCCTATTGGCCAAGTTTAGTTTGGAAGGATTATAGGAAAGTGATCACTTCCACAAAAGTCATCGTGTACATCCCAAGTGTAATCTAAATATACAGAGGGGTGACACAATGTTAAGTCTAACAATGAATAATGCTCAGTTGCGGGGTGCAAGTATGTTGACTTTTTATTATTGGCCAGACATATGTTCATTATGGGCAATAAAGTTTTCTATCGTCTTGCCTATAGTATTGAAGTCACAACATCCCCATAGCGGGTTATGACCACTGAAGTGTCCAACGAGTATATATGGAGTAGGCAGCTGATTAATAAGATTATCTTAATCATCTTTAGATACATTTGAAATCGGTGGGAGATAAACAGAGCAAATAGTTACAACTTTATATCGGGTTACACGGATAGCAACAGCTTGTGTGTTTGTGTCAAGTTCGACTTGAGAGTGTGGCAATTTGGAGATGACAATTATTGTCGATCCTCCAGTTGCCCTCTCGCAAGCTGTATGTATATGATTAAAACAAGTATAACCATTGAAGTTGAATTTATCAGAGTCTTTAAGAAAGGTTTCCTGAAGACAAAGCACAGCAGGAGTTAGTGTAGATAATAATAAGTATTTCATTGTTATTGGCCTTAAGACCTCGACAGTTCCACTCATGAATGATTCTATTATTCATGGTATTATTCAACTTAATTCTTGTAGATTATGTTGTAGGTGCTTTTACAGGTGACCTTGGTGGTTTTTAGTGTCCGATGGAGACTCCATTACACACTCGAATTTGTTTTGATGGGTGTTTATCACCCGAGTGTTTGGAGCAGTGGAAGGACTCTGTCCTCTCCTCTGACCCGAAGGACCAGGAGTCTCCTTAGCGGAGACTTGGTCCTTTGATTGTAGGCTTGTTTTGTACCTTTGCGTTATTCCTCATAGAATGACTTGTAGAGGAAGTGTTTTTGGTTGAAGGAAAAGTCCTTTTCTAGTTTCCAGGCAGGGCAATCCCTGGATTTGCTCTCATGTGGTCCAGAACAAGTAACACATTTAAGCGGGTTAGGACATACGTCTTCCCTGTGCTGGGTGGACTGTTCACTGCAACGTGGGCAACGGTCGTCCTCCTTGCACTGCGACTCGTGGTGGCCAAACTTCTGACAATGAAAACACCTAAGCGGATTGGGTATGTACACCTGCACTTTTACGTTGAGGTAACCGACTTTAATAGAAGTAGGGAGTGATGGGTTGGCGAAATGTATTTGTTGGAACTCGCCGGCCGTCCCTCTGGAATGAAATCCTGTGGACACCACACACCTCCTGTGGCGGGAGATTCCTGAGGATATTCCTCCTCAGAGACATACCAGCAAGGTCAGGGCATCGAATGACTTCTTTCGAGGAGTTCAGAGACGAGTGGGGATGTGTTTTTACTTTTTAAGGAACAGACGTCAGTTAGTTTAAGGAGTTTATCGGAGTAGGTTTTGCGATCTGTTTCGATTAGTAGTTTCGATTAGCTTTTTAGTTTTTTGACTGATACTACACTGCCAATAAGACCTTTGGTGGATTTTCCTATGACAAAAGGGGATACTTTAGTTATCGGCTTTTTCTCGGTCGATTCAACAACAATAACGTGAGGAAAGCACGTGCTTGTAGGTGTTTCGGTATTGGAATCTTCGGACGATAAAGTAGGGATCGGGTCTTTGCATTTACGTTTGCGTTCCATAAGAATTATAATAATTATTCGGCATCCTGGCTAACCACCCGCCGCGGGGCCCAACAAGGGGGCATTTTATGGGAGTAGATCTCCGACCTCCCAACGCCAGTGATACCAGGATGCGATACTTCGACATAAAATATACTACAAAGCATACACAATACCAAATTGATCCATGAAGTGGGTGTTGACCGATAGCTGGGTTATAGTTATTTGGGGGGAATTTGAGAAAAGAGTTTACGGAACACGGTATATTTGAAGACAGAAAAAGGAGTGGAAAGTCGGACTCCGGGAGGCAAGAAAGTGGGACGAGAGGGAGTAAAAGCTAACCCAGCACCGGCCGAGGGATTAGACGACTTGAGGATATAGGACCAAGTACCCCGCCCGTCTACCCCACAACTTAGGGCCAAAGTAGTGTGTTAGTCAGGGTCGACTTATATGTCAATATCCTGACAAGCAATCAAAGACCTCAACCACCAGGATTCCCTCGTCGTAGAGATGCTGGGTCGCCACCCACGGTAAACAGGTGGGCTACCTTTGGAGGGTTCTTAACCGGCAGCCGGAGAATTCTAAGGCCCCTACCGACAGGGCCGCAAACGGAATCTCGTCTCTCTCTCTCTCTCTCTTTAATATCCCTTTTCCTGGACGAGTTTAATAAATGTTTGTTTTAAATAACAACGAGTGTCAGATTCTTTTTATCACATGATTTTCGTACTCTTTTACTAGAAACAAATACCTGTGTAGATCAACATGCCGGTTCAAAAATTAGAACGATATTGTGAAGTCATATAACCAAACACCGCATCATAGACCGTTTGAGTTAATTGTTGCGCTATACAAAATAGTTCCATTTTATTGTCTTTAATTGAGAGTAAACACAATCTTTTGACAAACTTTTAATGCGTATTTAACTTTAATATACAATAAAAATAACATATCATTGCCATACGTTGTATCGACTATTTCAGCTAAACAACTTATAAAAATGAACTGTAAACACGTGAAAGTGCGTGACCCAGAAAAGTTTATAGAGCGGTTAGTGTGAAAGTCACTATTCAAATTTAATTCTCATCGCTGACAGTGTCGACTAAAAGTTTCTTATGTGGTGGACTTGCAGACTCGTCAGTAGAATTTATATTTGATTTGTGTCATAGGCGGCTGAATGTTGATATCGAATGTTCACCAAAAACTTTTCCTGCGAAGATGCTGTTAAAGCCACTGTGGACTGTTATGTTTGAGTTCTTCGTGTCGGAATTCATTGAAGTTAGCATCGCGCTGTGGACATTCGTGTCTTGATTCACTTGAAGAGTACATGCATGCTGGTGAGAACAGCAAGACTTTGTGAAGATGTTCGATATCATTTTGTGTTGATTATTGCTTAAGTGGGGGTAGATATTAATTGGTTGAATGTTTCGGTGCCCCGTGACCCGTTATCTGCATAATCTGATTTGCCGGGATGTTATTTTCAGACAGTTTTTGAACTAAATGTTTCCGGGCGCTGTGGATAGTCAGACGTTTTTCGGATGCAAGTCCAGCAACCTTATCCATACGCTTCATGATGGTGAAAGTTTATGTATACCAATAATCAATTGTGACATTTGAACCGACGATAAAAGAACTGTCATTGTCTTCTATTTTGTTTACAAACACAGCGGATGAATACCAAATAGTCACGCGAAGCTGCTAGCCAATCAAATTGCAAGAAAAGCTGTATTACACTAGTGAAATACAAAAAAATATTACATGGGTATATTGAATGGAAAACAAGGTGAATCATGTGATAAAGATATATAAGATATATAGATAAGTCTCTGATTAAGCAGTATCTGATATAGATATAGTAATGGCATTTTCAATGATAGGTATTACTATTTTAATTGTGTAATTCACAAATAGTTACGTTTCCTTCGATATCGTGCGTGTATAATGGTTAAAATGTTTCAATATAATTTTAGTTGTAAAATATCCTGAACAATGTCATATATATATATATATATATATATATATATATATATATATATATATATATATATATATATATATATATATATATATATATATATATATATATATATATATATATATGTTAAAATCAAATGAACAATAACGCCACTACAAGATTAGTAGCCAGTGTACCTATCATCTCAAAATATTTGGATTATGGACCCAGAAAAGAATCAGCTGAGAATTCATTCTGAGTTGCAAATGAGAGTATAAAATTCATGAGTTTTATAAATGATTCTCAATGTCAAGACCTTTTAAATACTAGTAGATTGAACCAGAGCTTACAATGAATTAATATACTGTTATACTAGTAGATTGAAACGGAGCTTACAATGAATTAATATACTGCTATACTAGTAGATTGAAACGGAGCTTACACTGAATTAATATACTGCTATACTAGTAGATTGAAACGGAGCTTACACTGAATTAATATACTGCTATACTAGTAGATTGAAACAGAGCTTACAATGAATTAATATACTGCTAAGAAATGTTGTATATTGACACCATTGTTTTAATAGGACGTAATCCACGAACATGTAAAAACCGAATAAAACTATGTGTGTAATACAATATGCACTTTTATTGTTTTTAAGATGACTCTTAAAGAAGATCAAATAAAAACACAAAAAGTACAATTCAAACAACCTGTAAAAAATTAAGTATGATGTAAGTTATATTACAATATCTTTTATCATGTAGACAGTGAAAATGATGTATATTTAAGAGTTTGTTCATGATTCAGAAAGTTAATTTTATTTGTGGTCAACCATTTTTGTGTTGTTTCTCAAATCGAAATAATACCATATTCCTTTTCTGAACACTATGTGGACATTATTTTTCGATGATGTCACTACTTTCGTAATAACGTATAGAAAATATCAGCGCATGGACATTTTGTTTTCAAAAAGATCGTTTTTCTTTTCGTTGCTTGCATTTGAGAAACTCGTCAGGAAGTGCGAGGTTAGAGCTTTGTAAAACCGGTTTAAGCACCCCAGTCGGTTCATATTGCCGACTGACCGTTCCAAGGCGGTAACTGTCGGGTTTGTTATTTTTCCTTAAATGACTCATCACAAATTTGTTCTTACTTTCCGCTTGGCTTGCATGTGAAATACCTTTGTTCTGTGCCTTTTCAGAGTTTGGTATATGTTGCAATACGCATAGGACTTTGTCATATATTCTTATTGCAGAGGCAAAAAGATTTGCTGAAGTAAAGGGTCCATTGTAAAGAGTGCGTGTGTGGGAACATAAACGAAAGTGTGCATATCGTGATAAGATTTTGTTTCAATTCACAAATTTTATTTGTATTTTTAGAACAGTTACTTCCGGTTTATTCTAACTAAAAGATGATATACATGCAATTTAATGTTGAATGCATTTTCGGGAGAAAACAAATACTTTGTAAGCATAAAAAAGCAAAATTATAAAAGCAATATAAATCAAAGTGGTAAACTACAATGTCCTCTGCTTGTTGCTAAACCATAAACTAGCAAAGAATTGAAACAGTTTGGAACCTAGGACATGTTTTATTTCCAGGCCATTGACTGTACAAATATAGCATACTTTTGGTCAGGCGGCTAATCTTTCACAAACAACATCAATATCGCACACCCTTTGCCCGTTTTTAATTATATATACACAACAAAACATACAGCAACGTCAAGTTATTTAATTTGATGTTGTGTCAAAAATGGTTTATACGTGTATTGGTAAAACTAAACATCTTAATAGTACATGTATATATTATCCCAGCAATAGAACACGTACAATTTACAATAGACCGTTGAGCTCGAATGCTCAAGGATTCCTCATAAAAGGAGATGCTCATGTGAAAATGATATATCTTAATTGTAAAAATAATTAGATTTGTCTATATTTGGTTATCTCTACAAGCTTATTTGCCCTCTAGAAAGAAGTTTCTGTTTCTCACGCTAGTGCACCAAATGGCCATTGTATTCCATTACTTTCCCAATGCTCTCATACAAATCCGATCCTAGTAGCACGCAATTCTGAGAAAGGAAATATAATATGTTGATGATATACTTTATTACATATTTTTAGATTTGATTTCATGCGTGCTAGACGAAACCATAGAAATCCTTCAATATAATGTGATAAAAGATATAAGAATATCAGGGATAAATAAGTTAGTTTCTTTTTTATAATGATATTTTTTCCAACTTTTAAGTTAGTGAAGTTAATAGTTTCCAGGTTTATTACCTTGTAAAAGTTGCCCAATTGGCAAAACGACTCAATCTAAAAGAATCGTTAGAAATGACGTCGTATTTTCACGGATTTAAACGGCATATATTTAATGTGACTATAATTCTGAATACATACAACAGTTTTACCGTGAATTATGTTCTAATATCAAACTATTCCTATATAAAACTAACTACATGCAGAATTTGGTTAATGCATGGCTTAGAAAGGGACGGCTTTGTAACGAACAACCGATCCTCTTAAATAACAACCATACCTACAGATCAAGTAGCATTTCATACTCTATTCAGCAATAAGTAGCCTGGCTTAACTGGAAAGAGTCAATGGTTATATTTATTAGTTAATAGTATGTTAAAAATTAAAGTATGTTTCACGCATCAGTTCTTTAAACGCGCTGAAATAGTAGCTGGTCGTTTTAAAAAATGTGATATGATTTATATGTCTTAAAAATGTAAGATAAAACTTTCTTAAATTGAATATTAGAATTATCATAACATGACACATTTAAGTGACATGTGATAAACATGTACACGCGGTATAATACCTTCCACACAGTTCCATCAGTACGTGCGGCTAAACTCTACAGTCGGCTACATGGGAAGTAGCTAGAAAGTAGGCAGTAACTCCGTATTATCTATTACCTACATGGTGAGCTTGCTGTTTAATGAGACACTAATAGTGTTCAAATGCAGGTCAACTTTTTTATAATGCCTATTGTTAATATGGTACTTTTGAAGTACATATATAAGTATTTAGTTATTGAATGCCACCATTTGAGATGCAGTTTTCATTTAGAAACCACATATATGTGTATCTATATGTATTTAACAGAATTATGCTTTAGGCTTTAAACAGAAGTTTATTTTGGTTTCCGTATACAAACGTGAAATAAATAAATAAAGCTCTATTTTAAGATGCATGTTTATTTAAAACTTCTCTTGTTAATTCAAAGCCATTCCATAGAACGGTCTATGCATGAAACAAAGGATACATTTAATCTATTAAAAATGAATTGAAATAACTAGAAAAACATGTAATATCAAAAATAGTTTATATTTGTTAAAATGGGGAAATGGTTACAACGTCGTCTTCTTTTTTCTTTTACAGTTTTATGGTCCGAAATACTCAAATAAAAAAAATATAAGCTTGGAAATATTTTCGAATATTTTTAATATAATTCTCTCGTCAATGACTTTGTATATACATTTCTAGTTCGTATCACAGACAAAGCTAAGTCATTGGTGGTAAGCACTTCCTTAAAAATGAAGAATTCTCTTTTAAATAAAATTTAGCCTTATTAAATTTTGCAGTTAATTATACACACTGTATTTATCCAATAAAACAATTTTTCATTTAAAATTTTAAATAATCTTTATTTTACAGCTAAGCCAAGGCGTCGAAATATAATATAAAGTAGTTTTACGAAGGGCAGACGTAACAAGGCATTGCTTGGTACCGAGCGGGATTCGAACGCAGGTCGATCGTAGTCAACTATTATTGTAATCACTAAGTTAAAGTGTCGATAACCTAAGGCATTCGATAAGTATCTGTCACATACATCAAAGCGCAGAAAGCTATGCATAATAAGAATGAGGTGAGCCATAAACATAAGAAATTATTTTTTACCCTCCGTTTTATAGGTTTGAAAAAGAAATACCACATTTTCACATAGCGGTCTATATTGTACATAAGTGATACTTGCATGTGTGAACAAAATAAAATATATTCATAATCAAGCTTAACTTCGAAACCCAACATGTACGGTCACAGATAAATAGGAAGCTATTTTTAACAAATACCATGTTAATAACAAAATGTAATCATATTTCATACATTTTATCCAGTGTTACACAACGGCAGCCACAAATTAATGATAAACGGACAAAACAGTGAGACACTACACTCATTGGGGAGAAAATTACATCAATTGAACGTAACCCTAGATAAAACGTTGATATTATAATTTTGACATAAAGGCCATTCTTTCAGGACATCCACAGGCAAACGGATCACATCAGTTCTACTGCATAAACATTTTCCTTGCATTTGTAATGTACTTTAAGTATCATGTGCAATTAATGTTGTTTTACATATATAATGAGTACAATGTATCCTAGTCAGACCAAGATAAAATCATAAGTTAGTTTTTGTTAAATATGTTTGTAAACACTGTAAATAATGCCGACCCTGTCGACGATCTTTAAACGGTTTTAAACGGTTTTATACATTATCTAAACCCCACCTTTCTTGATGACTATTTGTACGTATACTTAAGCGTATATGATGTTTTCACAGTTCATGTACAACTTTTGTTTATCTAATGGAAGAATATGCATATGTGTTTGTCCGATTTTTATTATAAAACAATACTTTATATGATAATATAAAGTAATTTATGTTTGCGCCCATTACTTATTTCTTATGGTGGACGGATAGTTTTGGTGGAGCGTTACCTTTATATATTTAGTGCAGTGTATCCTTCTGTACAACGCATTTGTCAGCCTCATTCTGAAAGCGCAAGGAAACAAAGAAAATCAGAGAAGTTCACTTCCATTTTGTTTTCTTCTCAATTTTCGATCTTGCTTAACTTCTTTATGTTGATGGGAATCTGTGTAATAACATTGTTACATTCATTCTTTAATAAGTTTCAGTCGTTATCCTAAATTTGCAAGGGTATGGGCTCGAGCTCACTCTTCCGTCCCTGTTTCAAACATGAATTGTAAGTAGTATTTGGTATATCCATCTATAAACATTGGTTTAAGTAAAAACTGCACCTGGTGTCTTTTACCGACTTCGACTAACTGAGATAAAAAAAATACTATGGATAAAATGTGCATGATACCACACCATGACCTTATTTTACATTATCCTGACACTATGTCTAAGCATTCGTTGAAGCTATCATTATATAAGCTTGGATTGCTAGAGATGTAGTAACGTAGCTTCAACCCTTTCATTTCGAAGACTTGATACATGTATGTCGCTGCCTGGGTCGGAAAACAAAACCTTCTGAACCTGGAGCCGTACCGAAAACGTTACCAGGTCCGGTACCGATTACGGAGTACAGAATACCCAACAGAGTTCTTATATACTACTAATCTGGCCTTCCAGACTTGGTTAAGAGTGTTTTTCATATTGCATGTAATTTTCTGTCACATTGATGAATATGAGATGTATCATATTTATAAACTTGGAATTCACACTATTTTTTAATGAATGATTTTATTACATTTACACTTTTATGCGATCAATTCCTCAATCCATTTTGCACGCTTTGGGATTAGAACTTCTTTCTCTCAATCATCAAAGATACACTGCAAGTATGTTATTTATACATGTTGAGTATTACTTCCCAACGCTTCATAGATTCACTACATTTGTATGGGATCCAGATGGAGACGGCAAAGTAAGATTTGTCATTTGTCCTAGCAGGAACTAGTGTCGGGGACATTGTTGTACGCGACATACCATATATGTACGTATAAAAACATCCTTTCCATCCTAACAGCTAAGTCGTATTCGCATCAACATGTCAAGGGAAATTGAAAGCACAATGAACAAAACGTAATGTATTACTGTGATCACCAGACAACGACTCGGTTCTACAATTAATACCATTTATTGGACATCATCCTTTTCGGTAAACCTTTTAATAAAACGGATATGGCGCACGGTCATCTTTTACAATCGTCTAGACACAATGTTTTGTTGATGGTTTTGATAAAAACCAAAAAGTAAGATAATTTTTTTCATACGGGCCTGTTTGATTATCATAAAGTTGATTTTTCTATATAATTTCATTTCAGTGGAGAAGTAAAAATGATATATTTCCCAAATACGATTTTGTCTACAAACTTATGTTGTATTCAAGCACGTGAACATATTTTGTACTGTTTTTCATCAAAGCCTGATAAGTCTACAGTGAATGAAGAAAGTAATGTTAAAACAATCAGGTAACTGCATGGTAATAACCTATAACCAGAGGTATAAACAGACTACTCGTAGCTGTAAGACAATATTCTAGTTATTTTGTTTCATTATCACATGAACTCTTCTAAATAAATACCATTGACGGCAAAATTCATTATTAATTAAAATTCAATCAGACTAGTTTTTAAATAGCTCTGTCATTGTTTTGAAAGTTAAAGGTAAAATAAAAACGGGGAGTAAGTGTGTGTATGTTGTATTTGTATAGTCTAAATGAACGAAAAGCAAAAGCTGCCCCATATAAAAATAAACAAAACTTTTGTATACGATGTTTCAGAAGTAAATGCAGTTCATGTTATCCCGTTAATCCAACTAGGGTTAAAAAGAAGCAGATTGTTTTTTCCAGCCGATAAATCGACACTACAGTACCCCAGGTTGTAGTTATTGGAGTGTTGGTTTTTAGAACGTCAGATGCATCTTCCAATAAGAGCACCAGCTGCTAATAAACAGTGTACTTACTTCTCCAATGTTTATACAGTTTAAACACATGGTATCCTAAGAAAGTGTTTTTCTTTATAAAACAGAGTGAGTAATGCTAAAATAAAAGGTATTGAAACTTTAAAGGCCGACACTCGTTTTAACGTACATTCTAAGCTAATAAAATTGAGGCTTTATTGCATCCAGAATTAGCATTGTTACGCTAAAATATTTAATATTGCATATTCATTAAAATGTGTCCAACTGAGAGCAAATTTCTTGCTATTCAGAGTTCTTTATGAATGAATCCCATTGCTTTATAAAACAGCAAACCCCTTGTGCCGGCACCATTCCCTGTCTGTAATGAACGTTAAATGAAGTAATCCGGGGAGTAGTAATTGCATCTTTGTACAATAACGACGAGACTCATCTGATAGGGTTTTCCAGCTAAGAGGCAGATTCAATGTGCAATATATCTGAGAGATGGAATTGCGTTTTTTTACAATCATTATAAAGCTGACATCGTGCTTAACCTTTACATTTCAGTCTAAATGGTCTGGGGTTTAGAATATATATAACTGTTTGTCAATAAATTTATGAGCTGTAAATTTGCTAGCAAGTGAAAAAGAAACGGTATACATGTAGATAAAACAGAAACTCCAAAGAATGGATAGTTTAATATAATTCGAACCCTCGGCATTTATTATTACAAAATTGACGTGAGCGTTGGCTAGACACAAACACACACAGACACAGACACACACACACACACACACATACATATACACACACGCACAGACACACACACACACATATATATATAATATATATATGTGTGTGTGTCCCTGTGTGTGTGTGTATGTGTGTGTATGTGTGTGTGTGTGTGTCTGTGTGCGTGTGTGTGTGTGTGTCTGTATGTGTGTGTGTGTGTGTGTGTGTGTCTGTGTATGTGTGTGTGTGTCTGTCTGTCTGTGTGTGTGTGTGTGTCTGTGTCCCTGTGTGTGTGTGTGTGTGTGTGTGTCTGTGTATGTGTGTGTCTGTCTGTGTGTGTGTGTGTGTGTTTGCATCTAGCCAACGCTCACGTCAATTTGACGAAATGCGGGGTATTCGGAAAGAACGGAAGCTGTTGTATGATATCCATTAGCTATGCATTGCATACTTGTTTCCAGTTTGTGATTGATTATTGTCACAGACGTTCATTAAGGAACGTTTTCGTGACAGAAGGGCATTTACATAATACCCATTCCAGCGTTACTTTAAAGGTTACTGTATATTAAGACATTTGTATCAAATATTGCAACTTTGCATGTAACGATTGCGTTTAATCGTTATAAATTTGCAATTTAACCAGCACGTGAAGTGAATTATTATATCATTAGCTTTTAGGAGAAAGATTTAAGCAGGTGTAAAATAAACATAAAATGTGTTTTTCTTGATACTGTGATCTTGCAGTACAACATTATACAATTACTGCCAACAACTTGATTATCTCATACACTTTTCAATTTGTCACTCATTCACTTGTATATCTATGTCTAAGTAAATGCCTATGTGTGTTACTAAGATAAATACAAACTTATATATATATATATATATATATATATATATATATATATATATATATATATATATATAAATATATATATATATATATATATATATATATATATATATATATATATATATATATATATATATATATATATATATATATATATATATATATATATATATTTAAGGATAAAAAGTTCATTGGCTTCCCTTTTGGCTCATAAACTTTAATCAAAATCTGTCCTTCACGTCACATATCATGCTTCTCACAATACATTATCCACTATTTGGGAGCCAGTTACAATCAGAGAACTTACATGTAGGAAGCATGCGAACACCAATTCTAAGTAGACGCATCATTCATCAATCAATTGCAGGGCATGCCATTAATAATTAAGATGTCGTAAAATACTTATAACACATATAAAATTATCTGAACAAAATTAAAATGTGAATACATTACCGCACGCTAAATTGTTTTATTTCGATAAAATAAAATGAAATTCGAAGGACAACAGTTCCCTTCAGGCAGTTGTAATATGTCATGCTTTAATATTGCAATCACGTGTATGTACCCGGTTGCCAATAGTGTATCTGGCTGATCGGTACAAGGATTCTTTATACGTTTAATCTAGGCTGATGAGAGATATATCATATTAAATGAAATGAGTTTGTATTTATATATAAAATTTCCAACAGTTCTAAAAATAACAATATCAGTATAAAGCATAAAGGCAATGTTTTCAGAATACCTTTGCCCCAATGTAAGACTAAGCTTGCTCTTTGATACTTTAAGGTGTTATCCGACAGTTTGCCTACATCTTATATATGTAACAATATCAGTAAATAAGAACGACTGGAATTCCGGTTCAAAAACAGACATCGACGTCACCGCGGATGACGTGGACTGAACTAAAATATTAGTTGCCACATGGTTTTCTTGGTTTAAAAATAGCTAATTGTGCAGCGTGGCTCAGATAGGAAATACATGTTTGTTATGACAATTGTGGCGTTGTAGTTCCCTGTTTTCGACAGGTATATGACATCAATAAACTGCATTTTATATGATCTGTTCATATAACAATTTATTACTTAGATGTATAATGAAAATATTTTGTCCAAATTTTTGTAGGATACCACCTTTAATGTTTTACTCTTACCTGAGAGGGGAAGTATTATTTGAGACATTCAAAGAAAATATACTACTCATTGTTGATGCACTGTATTTTAACATCAAGTAGTGTTTATATTTTACGTTTATTTATTATTGTAATGTAAAACCTAAATGATTATACATGCAGTCTATTTTCCAAACACAATCAAAATGTGCAAGGACTATACCATGCCATTGTGTTCCAGTTCTAATTAAACTAGAGAAAACGTCCACAAAAAAAGGGAAAAAGTAAACTGCTGTTAGTTAAACGATTTTCGTTTGTTTCGTAGATTCATTAGATAGTTATATCTGGCAACAATTAGATGTCATTACGCGGGTTTTCGTATTAGGACATTTATGCTGGACTCTGTTATATGTCTTAAATTTCAGAAGATTTAATAGAAATACAATTATTCGTTAATTTGCCAGTAAGTTACTAAATTAATTCCTACGAATGTGGGCATATTTATTTAAATTTTAATTCTTTAATTAACATAAGTTTCTTTTTATGCGTTGTAATTTTTCAAGTTTTGTCTTTCAAGCTAAATGTAATTCTTATAGCAAAACGCTAAAAGTTTACGACATTTGTTGGATTTTTGGTCAAGGTAATCCTTCGTAATAAACATAAGTTCATTGAAGCATGTTGAAATGAGTTACTAATGATAATTTGGTAGTATGAATGAACTAATCGGTAGCATTGGAAACAAATAGAAAAATATAAAACATACCAAATACCAGATATAATACCGTTAATTTTGACAAGAGCAAATGTATTTGCGAACGGTAAGTCAAAAAGCATAATTACATTATCACATTGCATAATTATCTGTCGAATCCTAGCTGTCTGATAAACTACACAGCGAAGCCTGTAATGCAATAATATTTATTACATATGACCAAGCATAATCAATTCTTCATAATTCATTTAGCCATCATCTATATATCTACCAGTTTGATACAGTAAGCTAATGTTGCCATGTGTCTTTCTGTCCAAAGTCCTGCTAATCTTAATATGTGTGATTGCCATCATAAAAACATATCTTTCTTCGCTATTAACCTTCTTTCCGTTTGTCTGCTCTTTTGCATTATTGTTGTGGAGGCATGGCGTTTGTTTTCGGCAATTATAAATTTAAAATAGGTCGACAAGTTGTTTTCTTAAGCATAGACTATTGTTGAAAATATACCCAAACTTTAGTTAACACCCTTTTGTTGTTTTCTGGAAAGGTAGACACATGACTTCTTTGTAGTCATGAATAAACTTTAGACTAGCGCCAAATAGAAAGAAGTTCCACTTTGAAAGGTTAAATAAAACGCGTCTCTTTACTGTTTTACTGTTAATATAAACCACGTACTTGAGAGTGCTAACTACAGCAACCTGTGAAACTGTTTCATTTTACACATACGAGAAATAGTCAACATTGAGAGGAAGCAGATACAAGATAATTTCTGGTTTGCCTACGAGTGAAAAACCTACGGGATAACTCTTTCAATTTATGATACCTAAATATAGACTTATGGGTATTAATAATGCGTAACAACTAATCGTAATTGCTAAAAGCTTTATGAGATAAAGAACCGCTAAGTGCAGTGTTTACATGTATAGTAATTTGCAATAACGCTAAAACGATTTAGTGATAAAGCAATTTGATTTTGAACATTAAATCCATTACACAATCTGAATACCATACTTTCATCTAATTTTTAATATCGGATCTGCACAGTCGAACAAAAACGACGACATCTAGAGTCAATATATTTTGGCTTGGTTATATATACTGTTAGATCGAATAATGGAACATAAGTTACGACATCGGCAGAAAAGACTTGCCGGATTGATAGAAAAAAGCATTTATATTTATCGAAAGTCTCGCCAGCCAAATGGACCCATACGGCATGCGTCTCCGGAAATTTACTATCAACCGAAGAATAAAAACACAAAAAAATGCATACGAAACACAAGTTGAAAATATTCTTGCTTTCAAGTAATTGATCCATTAAGTATTATAATTGTTTGTAAGTACAATGATTTTAATGCATGCCACGTCTCTTGATGCTTTTTGTATCCTTTACCTTTAACTTCAGTATAAAAAACATAATAACTTTGGCTTACAAATTTTTTATATGGTCTTTATTTTATTAATAAAATAAAAATTCCTATTCGCCAATAAAATTCAGTATTATCCATTTATATGACAGTGGAAGAAAATGGCCTAAATGTAACCAAAGAAAATGTGTAGTTTTGTAGAATTCGAACACGGAATATCTTCAAACAATGTCACTAACTCGTTTATAGTTTTATAAGTTTTTACAGGAGATAAATACCGTTAAATTACATAAGTATAAAAGTATGATTATTTAAATCTTTTAACAAAAAAAACCCAAACAAGAATGGATTTGAAAAAGACCAGCAACTGTGTTAAACAATACACACACAAATAATCAAAGTGTTTTATAGATAATCATATCTACAAAATAGAAAACTCGGCGCGACATTGCTTGGATAGAAAAAAAAAACCTAATTAACTTTTGCTTTTATTGTCTAACAGAAATTTATGGAAGAAACGTATTACCTAATAATTAATAAGTAGGTTCAAATTTCAAACAAAAGCGGATTTTTCTATTGAACTATAAGTAAGCTAATTCAAATGTTAATAACAGTTACTACTTACAGCAATTACTTATCTGTATATTATTTCTCCCAATACGTTTTTTACAATGTTTTACAGGCGTGTGTATGCCCTTTTCAATTGTTAATTTTAGATTGTAATATATGTTGTCATACTCGTGACTTTGCCATATGTCGTATTCTTAATAGATGATATGAATACAACGATTTTAAAATTTTCATTAGAGGTGAAAAAGGTATAAGTTTTCAAGCCTTTATATTTCCGCAGAACAATAATGACGTCGTTGTTTGTATGTTTTGTTTACATCGCACCGACTCTATTATGGTCATATTGGCATTATCCAGTTAATTATTGGCAGAGAAAGACCCTAGACTTATGCCTGCGTAGAACCACCGGTGCACCAGAGGTTAGCTGGAAAACATCCCCACATGAAAGTTTTCGCCTCGAACGGACGTCGTTGTTAGCTGCCTTATGGTAATATAATGCGTCTTATTCTTTATTAACAAGTGCTTTTCTTTTCAAAGTTTTAACAATGAAACAGTTTATAGAATCAGTTAGCTTTTATATCGGTGCTTCGTCAATTTTTTTTTTGTTTTATGATTGTGTCCATTGACTTAATCTAGTCCCTGAATCATGGAAATGGAACTGTCAGCTAAATTGTTAAGAAATATTAGAGGTATTTTAGGACTGTGTTATGTCACCTTTGTTATGGTAATCAAAATTAAAGAAAAATTGTTAACTCCTATTTTAAATCAATATTTCGCATGCAAAAAACTTATCACAATTTTTGATTCCGGTACAAAATGTTCCCCAGTAAATATTGTTATCTTTAAAGACACAGGAAACGATATCTAGAGCACATTAACAATTTGAAACCGTTTATTTTGTTCTGCATCAGGGATACTGCGAAAAAAATAGTTATGCTACATTGGCTGTTATCTTTGACACTGTGTATTACAGTCATTTTTTAAACATTGTTTCCTGGAAGCGATTTGTGATTGACTAGGTTGAATTTGCAGATACTCATTACAGAATAGGGGTACATATCGTGAAATGTGGGTATATATCATAACAGTTCTAGATTTAAGAGAAACCCATCAACAAAGAAAAAACATTTAAAGTAGTGCGATTTGGCATGCAATGAATGTCATTAATCAAAATTATTTTGCCATTTAAATTTTATGTTCTATACATCGATCCAGTGTGTTTAACAGATATGTTTAAACTATGGCAACTAGAGTTACAGTTTAAATAGCCATTACATTGTCTACAAATTGTAATGTCTCTTAAAAGAGACATTTTAATCAAAGTACGATATGTTTGCAGTGTATTTTTTTTAAAGAAAACTTTGATATAATAGTGTATGCACTTTTATAGTTGAGTTTCAAATATGATAAATTGAACCTGGTTAATAATGTTGAACACAACTTTAAACATTTACCTTATTTCTATTTGATGTGTCAAACCTAAACATACGAAAACAATTTGCATCAATAACATATGTATTAATATCTATTTTCCTTTATCAATTTTAGATGTAACCAGTTAGTTGACACAATGTCATTTGATTTGATTTTTAATAAATACATTTTCTTTGCAACACCATGAAGCACATGAATATATTTTTATTATTTATTAGTACATAACCATTTGGATGCCTGTTAGTGGCCAACCATTTCTTCAGTTAGTATACATGAGCAGGTCTAATCAGGTTTAGTAATTAACGCTCTAGATTAAACGAGCTTAATTAACAAAAATCAATCTCGTATAGAAACAAAACATAATCCTTATCTGTACTCGATTTCTACGCTTCACAAAACCCCAATCATGATTCATAGCTAATCTACCACATCTCTTACTGCAGTTTGTTATCACATTCTAAAATACTGCGAAAAATATATGAAAATTCAGGAGCAAATAATAAAAATTACTTCAGAAATTCTCGTATCGGAAAAAACAACACCTTTGAACTAAAGAGCAACGCCAATATTTTTCTCACAATAAAAGTGCTGTATTTTCCACCAATAGATAATATATTTATTCATGATTTGAATTTGTATGAATCATGTACTTGTGCTCGGCGACTGATAAATAGGCTACATAAGATATTTTCAATCTTACAAGATTGTACTAATTTGTACTAATGTTAATGTTAATGACTTTAATGCTTAAAGTATAATAACATTATGACACTTATCTAGCTGAGCATTAGCTATCTTGCTTTTTATGTAAATGTTACATATAATATATCAGGTTAAAAAATCAATTTTCTCCAAAGATTTTCTGGTGTCCACCTTTTCAGAAAATTCAGTTAATTTCCTTTGAAAATGTGTTGGAGATAATCACTGGAAAAAAAATCTGCTAAGCAAATATCAAAGAGCGATGTATTCAAACATAACAAGTACTTGTTAATTTATGAACCATTTATCTTTTACAGAAATTTGAGAAAAACACATAGATAGGTTCATTTCATTTTATAATAATTTCGACATATTTGATTAAAACTTTATGTGTTATTCATCATACATCTACAGAACAAATAAACACTAAAATAACGTGTACAAGTTAAAATGAAATTACCTCTACCCCTATTTTAGATCTGAACTGAAGAACGGTCTAAGTCATATTAAATGTAATAAATTGGTACTGAAATAACAAATAGTGCGAGAACAATGGTCAATTTGGCATAATGAGCTCTCTGATTATACTTATTATATTACGAACAACATTTAAGAGACTATGGCACTTCTGCACTTGCGTGTTTCTATTGATAACTCATATGAACAACTGTTTATAGCTACGGCTGAGAGATATAAAGGAAAGAAAAAAATGCCCTGCCTTAACCCAGCTTGTTAAGAGTTTATCTATTAGCAGCGGTGACGTTTACAAGAAATTTTATTGGAATATTTATGATTAGTTATGCTATTTTTGTACATTTTGTCTAACATAAAATGATTAAGTTTTTTTTTATCATTGTATGAATTGTTAAGTAATAAAAAAATAAATTAGTTGTACTGTTTAGTCTATTGGCATGTTTTATTTACTTTCAGATTCATGATGATAAATGTCATATCTAGCTTGTAAAATTCTGATAATTATGTGCTTTTAATAAGCGAAACTACATGTACGTTATCGTATATATTGAAAATATTCCTCTAAACAAAATGTGGTTTAAAGCCTTTTGTTCTTGTTGAGAAAGAAAAAATAATAGAAATATCGTACATGTAAAATGTTCGCATAAATTCTGCTTGCAAACAGGATTTTTATGCAATATATGTTATCAAAATATCTTTATCTGCTCCAACACTGCCAGTCATTAAGCTAATTTACAGTTAACATATTCATTAATGTTAAGGATATTGCTAAGGATATTTCTGTTAGACTTAATGGTAATTGCCTAAACCATCATCCTTTTTCTGTTTTTTTTTAATACTAGTTCAGATTGCATTTCAAAGTTGTTGTTATTTTGACTGTTTACACATTGTAGTTGTAGCTTTTGGTTCACTCCTCTATTTTTTCTGGAAAGTATTTCTTTGACTAAACTTCTTTGCTTTTTAATAGGTTCTACTGTGTTTTGTATAGAATTCTCTAATAGTGTTGCTTTAGCAAAGGTATCTCTGTTTGCCAACAAATTAATCGGTAACCGCAACCTGAGAATCTGGTAGTCAACAAACTATAAATACTGTGCAAACCGTCACTATTCTCTGACATCTCAGTAAACATTCTGTCAAGACGCACTTGTGTCACTATGCACTCGGATTCATTATCCGTCATAATTATTTTGTGTACAATTAGACTTACTTAGTTTATTATTGCCGTTGGCTACTCAACAATGTGTCGTCTCTTGAGAGAAGACTTTTAAACAAGGGTTTATTTTTCCATCAGCATTTAAGCGTTTAAGAATGAAGGTTCCAAAACATTTCGCGTAATGGAGATAATGACTATGTCTAATACAACATGTAAAATTGATGAACATATCAATGTTACATAGTTTAAACCTGAAACTTTTTTGTCCAACACGATATTCACATACTATTTTGTTAACTTCACCATAGTTCTTTGCTTTTATCCACGTCGGTAAACATGAACCGTATACAGAACTATAGCCGCACAGCCAAAGATATATGTTCTAATATTAGATCCAGCAGTATGGGTAATTAATAGTATATGTTAAACCGCAGAAACTATCCTACCATCTTCCAAAGTTACCGGAAACATCTACGTAAATTGTCTTTGTTTCAACCGTAAAAATAATATTATGACCTAAAAAAGCGGCATCCTTTGAAAAAAAATGTAAAAAGCGTGATCAGAAAACGGGATGATAGAAGCCATTATTTTACACGCTTCAACAACTTTGCACGAGAACATTTTAATACCACTATTACAGCTAAGAGGAAGAATAATGGAAACCATAAATCATTTAAATCTGTTGAGAAAACAGTAAAATTAGGACTGGAACATACCATTTACTGATTTAATTTAGAGAATAAGCTAAGATTCTTTTTTCGCGATTTAAGGTTTTAGAGCTTACAGTGAATGTTATCAGGAAGTATAACTTTAACAGATACTAATGGAACACAAATACATACATATTATGTGTTATTATGTGCTATTCTAATTGTTCCTATAATGTTGTTCTTTTTAAACAACAAGCAAGTTTTAGTGAATGTAATACAACATCCCTACATGTAATACTCGTATTGCTTGCTACAATTTCTTGTGTTCAGTATAATCCGAAAAGCACTGGACTTCCATACACATTGTACGTGGTGAGAACCATCCAAAAGTATCCATTTTTATAGTTTTGGCTTTACATCATGTATGTCTATTTCATTTTAAAAATACTAACAGCTACTGGATTTTATCGACTTCTACATTTTAAGTATTTCTAGCAGACAGACAATTTAAACATGATACAGACAAAATAAAAATAATTCATGCCAACAATCTTGGTTTTAAATTAAGTTAAATGTCTGTGAAAGGTTTCTACTTTAACTTTTTTTGTTAAATTTTATAAACGTACGAGTTTCGTCAACACGTATTAGTTCGTGTTGCAAATGATATATCATATAATTTAATTAATATAATACAAATGCGATAAAACTCTAAAAAAAATAATTACCTGTTTATCCTATTTATTAATTTTAAAGCGTAAGCATATACAGATGCATATTTATGTCACAGTGTTCCAATGTACTCATTTCAACATCTGCAATTTAAAAAAGGTTCATTCGGATCGTGTAAAAAGTGAATATTGAATGTTATGTAGTCCATTTATGGAAATTCTTTATCTGATTAAAAATAGTTTTTGTTTCATTCTAATTGCAGAAAACCTTTAATTTTCATGATTTTTTTTCGGAATTTAATTTTTGCCATTCAAGTATGCTTTTAAGATCTGTTTCATGTTTTGTGATATGCTCAAAGCCTAGTATATCAACGCATGGGCTTATAATTCAAACAAATATATGTTAGGAAACGTCTGCTTGCTCCAAATTGCTAAATGTACATCTTAATATTATTGTTTGTGTTTAAATACATTTGGCATACATTCGGTACATTTTCGATCATTTATATTAGCCCGCAAGGGGAGTCATGCCAGGCTACAAAAAACAGATGTATAACTTGAGTCCCCACTGGAAATCAGGTAAATCACTCTGGGTTTTCTTTTCTATGGGCTGTATAATTCATTAGGGTTGTTACCCAATTAAAGTGAGTGTTTTGTCATTATTATGTTAGATGTCATAAATAACTTATACGTACGCTGTGTACTATTACGTCTTCTGACAAGAACTACAATGCTCTTGTTGTATTTGTGTCCATACAAAGAGCTGCATGTCAGACGTTCCCCGTACAGCACGCCTGTATTATGAATAGGAAAAAAAATAAACAATGGCCTATGGGAAATAACCAATCAATAGAAACAGGCTAACCACACCCAAACAAGTCAGGGTCAACTCCGGCAAGTACAGTACTGAAAATCATGAAATTGACAAACGGAACGGAGTGGAAATGGAAATGAAACGTTTTTCGTTTCCTGTTGAAACGGAAACGGAACGGAGTGGAAATGGAAATGCAACGGAGCGCTACAAACGCTTGAAACGGTGTAAACGGTATAAACGCTATAACCGGAGCGCTTGGAACGCTAGAAACGGTAGAAACGGAAAAATCGGAATGCTCGTAACGGTAGAGTTATTTTCACTACCGCTTCAAACGTTTCTAGGTCACCCGATTATTTATAGTAACATTTCAACCGTTTCTTGGTACGAAATAAATTTAAACGAACACAATAACTGGCTTCAATTTATCAACACAAACGCGCTTTTATATGTACTCTGCAGAAAGAAATAACATAAATTATTATCAAAAAATCGTATTTACCAAACTTGTACATTACAGTTCCGAAACCGCACGAGTTGTCCAAGTCATCGTGTACCGTCAAAACAGAAACTGCACTAAAAATCACTCCGCACGATAAAACACGCAATTTAACTATAATATTGCGTTTCTGTCGAAACTGATGTTTTAATTAATTCCAATGAATAGCTTAACATCCGCCTTGGATCGACATTCTTAGTCTTCATTGTTTGGCATATGAAGATAGTGTGTACACAGCTGTCATTACACGTATGCGCGCGCAATGTCGCAGCATTTCCCGAGTTTGAATTTTCGCTAATTACTTTGTAGCTGCATGGTCCGTTCCCGGATCAACTACGCCAATCATTTTTGTGTGAACATACTTGCTTAAAGTATTTTTCATTTACAAAGAATGCATTGCGTGGTACAAAATAAAGTTACTTAATGAAATTAAACCTCAACCAAAAGAAGGTAACACATCTCATATAACACAAAAAACATAAAACAACTACACATAAAACAAACAAACAATGCTATGTATTATTGCAAGGTGTGACCCAATCAAGAACCAATAACATCCTCCCCGGCACTCAGAGCCAATGACAAGTATGATCCTAAAGTTCAACGTCTGAATAACCATAGATTGCCAAATAGTGCACGTATACAATCATCGATTGACAGTTAAATGAAACAACCGTGACAATTTGTGATAAAAACGATATAGAGGATGAGTACCATTTCCTATTTATATGTCCAGCTTACAATGAAATAAGAAAACGATTTATAAACAGAAAATTCTACGTAAGACCAAGTTTTATTAAATTCTGTGAGATGTTTAAATCTGAAAAAAAGGAAATTTTGACAAACATTGCAAAATATATTAAAGAAGCTTTAGAATATCGAAAGAACAGCGTCATTCTCACACAATGAGTTCATCTTGATTACAATATTATTTTTCCTATTTTCACTTTTGTAATGATTGATTTTACTACATCAAAAATGAACCACTCTTGTATCAATCCATGTAACCACACCATTTGTGTGTGTGTGTGTGTGTGTGTGTGTGTGTGTGTGTGTGTGTGTGTGTGTGTGTGTGTGTGTGTGTGTGTGTGTGTGTGTGTGTGTGTGTGTGTGTGTGTGTGTGTGTGTGTGTGTGTGTGTGTGTGTGTGTGTGTGTGCGCGTGTGTGTTAGTGTGTTTGTGACTTTAAACGACTAGATGATCAGTGACAGCACTATTCATTATAATCATCTTGCAACTATGTACTATGTACACGTTGAAACTAATAAAATACTGTTCTGTTCTGTTCTGTTCTGTTCTGATAAAAACTTACATCACGATAAATATTAAAGACATAATAATCATTACCGCCATTAAATTCACCTGATCACACATGATCATCATCAGGATCCCATATTACTTATATAATCACCACTAATCATCATCAAAAGCAGCATCACCGGTATCACGATCTACATCATAATCGTCATGAGCATCAGCATCACCGTAACCGTTATTACCATTTACATTATAATCATAAACAGCATCGGTATCACCGTCATCATTATCAGCAGAAGCAGCAGTAGCAGCAGCAGCACCGTCATTTACATCATCATTACTTTAGTTACAGGGGTATGGATATGTATTTTATTTTATCTTGCCTCTTTGTCAAGCAAAGTTTCTTCTGCTTCTAATCTTAATTGTTATATATCTTATAATGAACAATGTTGTAAATTTGGACAATAGTATCAAAATTCCTATTTCTAAATGCATAGTTCCCATAATGCGCTGTTACATATATAGGATTAATCGGAATTCGTGGACAGCGATTAAGAATCTGCATACAACTTTTGACTTTACTTGACTTGCAACTATTTGAATGAGGCCTGGCTACGGCTCATTTTCCCATTCATGTCTTGAATGTTCTATGCCAAAATGTGGTCTAATGGGGGCCCTACCGGGTACTTAATTTTTGTACCCATTTAAAGATAGAAATATATTAATTTAAAATATATCGTTTTGTAAATTGATATTATGTTTCTTCATTCGCGTGGGTAGGGTTCATGCCATCATAAAGTTCTACTCTAATTGAATCCCTAATTTTAAGACATGAGCGGACACCCCAACTAATTAAGCTAATTGGCAGTTTTATGACACCTTGTTTGTCTAGTGGACAGGAAGTGTGACCGTGTTTTGGCGTCTTTTCCACTTCGCAAGAACACATGCATCCTCTATGCAGCTGTGTTTGAAAATGTCACCTCACGGCAGTCGCGTGGTTTATGACCTTCACCTTTTAAAGAGCAATATGCATTGACTTACGCGAGGACAACAAAAAGGACAAACCACTAAGGTGCACGATATCTTTTTTGGCTCATAAAAGGACCTAACGCTATATTTAGTAGTATCCACAATGGTGCACCCTTTCCCCACCCACTATTTTTTAGTTTAAGAAGAGGAAACGTGGATGTGGGGATTGGGGATTTCTTATAGTAAATACTACATTAATTGTCGTGTTTTTTGTAAATAATGTTATCAAGAGAAGACACATCAAGGAACACAGTCTAATGTATATTTTCATCTCGTGTTTATTGCAAATGTATTATTTCAATGGCTCGCCTATTCTTTTGTAGTTAATCCATACCTTAAATATAAATAATACCTTTATAAAAGTGTTTATGATCATTAAAAGGACTAAAAAGTTTTTGTAAGGACATTTATATAAGTAAAAACATGCGCAGTCTGAAATATTACTACATAGTACAGTTTCCTCCCTCCACTATCATTCCTTTAGAACTTATATTTATGCCGCGAAGGTAAATCGTCAATAACGTTGCATATTTTTTCATAGCACACGCCGTTCACGCGTACTTACCATTTTTAATCCCTTAACAGTACCCAGCGTTCACACCCTCTCTCTCTTCTAAATGGCAGCTTGAAGACAATTATCGATCGATATCATGTTGCACAGTATTGAGAGAAATAATAGGTCGGTCAATTTGAAACAAAAAAAAATCTTTTCGGCGACTTCAAATGATAGTGACCGGCGATTGTTTCCCAGAATATTCTTTGATGTTGCAGTGTTAGCCAGAGAGCCCTACTCTCCAGAAAGAAATTACACCGCATCTAATGATTTATTTGTTCACCGCATTTATTTGTTACAACCTTGGAGAAATTAAAATCACATTGATATAATTAGCGACTTCATGGTATAAGTGCGTGAACAATATTGTTAACAGCCGTTAATTGGCGCTAATATGTGCAAACCGAAAACACAACAACACACACTTGTTTCTAAGAAAGTTGTTTGTTCTATGAGACTTTATGTATGTGCCTGTTTTCGACAAAACAACATGTTCATGTTTATATGAGATAATCATTTTAACCATGAAATGTGACTGTAGTGAGTAATACTTATCTAAAATTATTGGATATTACACGTTACTATCAGCGAGACGTTAAATCTAAAGTCCGCAATATAACAAATATCGGAAAGGGGCAAACATTCGCCTTTTTATTTTGGCAGTGGGGATGGGGGTAAACGCTGGGCCTTTTTATTTGAAGGACCTTTTTATTTGAAGGGGAGAGGGGGGTGGCAAACGTCCGGTCTGCACTTATAGGGGTGGGGGGCAAACGTCCGGGGGCAAGTTTTAAAAAAAATTGTGTGTGATATCGTCTTATTTTAAGGTCGGATCACCATTACGCTTTTTTTTTGCGGATTAACACGTCACAGAGAAGTTAACTTTTTAGGATACTGGGTGTGTGTGGACCATATTTGAAAGTTATTTCTTGTTTGTTTATTCCGGGATATGACGTCTGGCGAAGACAAGTAGGTAGGCATCTTCTCAATACTGCACTCCCTGAATTTTGAGGATTATTTGCAGGTGCTGGTTGTTAAGGGTATTTTTTGTCTGCAATTTCCCTCCGGGTGACTGACACTGAATATCCTCGTCGCAAACAATCTACTGCCGATTCCTTTATATGTGATGGAAGACTTTTGCCTCTCCCTAGAATGTTTACTTCTTTCGTCATTTTGCAAACACACCGGAAGTACTTTACCTTTAGAAATTTATTAAACGAAATTTTTAGTCAAAATCGGAACGGAGCGAAACGGAACGCTTGAAACGGTAGAAACGGAAGAAACGATAGAAACGCTGGAAGCGTTTGAAATGCAGCGCTGGAAGCGAATAAAACGAAACGGAAACGCAACGGAAGCGGAATGGAAACGGAGCGGCAAACGCTTCCAACTGAAATGGAAACGAAACGGAGTGGAAACGGGAAAATTGTCAATTTCGTGATTTTCAGTACTGTAATGAATTGCCTAATATATTGTGTTTGGCTACGTCTATAAATACCCAGTTTTAGTTTGTGCTGCAGGTTTTAAGTATAACATCTAAGAATGTTTATAATATCTATATATATAATATGCGACATATAGTATGCTTTAATTTTTATGAAACGTGCTCCGTTTCATAAAAATGTGTGCTTTCGTTTTTAAGTAAACTTTTCCCTGATCCGCTGCTTTTATCTATTGTTCAACTAACTGACTTTAAAAACTGCATACTTGACTATTTACATGTTTATAAAAATATAAGCTGATTCTGTTGGAGTAGTCAAATGTAAAGTAGGGGCCAGCAAGTGCGCTCACTGTGTTGCCGTGTCTCAGAGCATAATAATTTCGGGACTTAGTCGTTGATCAGCTAATTACCACATAACCAAACAATTGAACTTGCATTAAAACAAATACGAACACTCATGTTCAAATATAACTTTAAAAAGTGGCAAAACACTATAAAGTAAAAGAATAATTTACGTTGTGGAACGATCAGTAGGCAAAGTGGCCAACTTGAGCGCCTTCACCAGTTTACGTAGCGCTTCCACTTCAAGCTTCCTGAATTTCTGTATCGCGGCACCTGTAGTGAATCAGCCTGATTATAACAGAACTTCATACTAATATCGAATGTGCTATTATTATTAATAATATGGTCAAATAAGAAGATAACATGATTGTACATTTAAAAACGAAGAACTAATATTCTTTTGAACAAAGCAAATGCATCTTTAACAGATGTTTTCCTACTAATTTAAATATTGAACGAATGCACACTATTCTTATTTAATAATTTGATTATAATTCCTTAGCGAAAAAGAATCACACTCACCTATGAATTTCTATCTGTACTGTACTGATTTCGATTGTAAGAGTAACAGAAGAAATATCCATGTCCTAGCATAATGTCATCAATTCTATATTGAAATAGGTAAATAAGAAAAGGTCCTATCAATTTTTTCACATATATTTAAATTTCTATCTACCTCTAGACAAAGACAAACATAAATGTGACAAAAACACAGAGACGAGGCATAACACACAAAAAGAAAAACCATCAGTTACCGCCTTGGAACGGTCAGTCGGCAAAAGGACCGACTGGGGTGCTTAAACGTGGTTTGTGGAGCGCTCCTGTCTCGCACTTCCTAAAGGTTTTTTACTATCACACAGTGTAACTAAAATATCCCGTCAAAGTGAAATAACTAACAGTAAGCACCTGCATCGGGGGTTAAAACGGATACAATGAACATATATACATGCATAATGATAGTAATAAAATAAACTATAATAATAAACATATGTACATTCAACATATGTACATTATGTACAGTAGATAAAAGCCTCGGCAAAGACCATATAAGTAAATGAATATAACTCTTGTCACAATAACAACTTACTCTACAACTGTATGAAGTCATTACTTTTAAATATCATTGTTTAAGTCGGTAACAAGTGTCATAGCCAACAGAGAGACACCACTAATATCGTGTGAAGAATTTGACATTAAACAGTAAATTCATTCCAATTATTAAATGTGTTTGTAAATGGTATTAGCGAATATGCTTTGGATTAGAATTCGTCAGACAATATTGTACGACGATGATTGGTTTCGTTTTAATTTGATGAGGTTTCTAAGAAAGATTGATGGAATGAACATAATCGAAGCTGTCACTAAAATGTTCGTTTTATAAATAGGTAAATAAGAAAAATATCCTATCAAAAATTTCACATATTTTTAAATTTTATCTACCAGTAGACAAAGGCAAACAAGGTAAATGTAAAAGTGACAAAAACACAGAGACAAGACATAACATACATAAAGAAAAACCATCAGTTACCGCCTTGGACTGGTCAATCGTCAAAATGACCGTCTGGGGTGCTTAAACCTTTTTTTTGTGGAGCGCTCCAACCTCACACGTCCTGAACGTTTTTCTATCAAACAAACAGTGTAAATAACAATATCCCGTCAAAGTCAAACAACTAACAGTAAGCACCTGCATCGAGAGTTAAAACAGATACAATGAACTTATATACATACATAATATCTAGCAATAAAATAAACCATCAAAATATGTAAAGTATGTACAGTAGATAAAAGCCTCGGCAGCGTAAACATTCCAAATGAGAGAGGGCACGACTGGAGAGATGAAGAGACAAGAATTGCAACAGTAACTGTCCAATTTGGGCTTTAAATTACTGTTTTCATGTAGTCTCAACGCTCTGTCCGGTCATCGTGTAATTTAAAAGCAATTCAAATTCTGACCGTAAAAGGGTCAATTGCAAGTATTGCAGTACAACAAAGGTTTCCCGGGTTGTAACCGTTTGCAATACATTTACTGATAAGTTTTGGAAAGCGGTCAGAAAAACCTGCATCATCATTGCCTTTGCGCTTTACTCGTTCAGTTGAATTCGGTACTGACAATGTGAAACCTTCCAAACTATAGTAATTATTTTGTAGTCGCGGTAACAGTTGACTTGTTGGTGTGTGTGATCATTGGACTTAGGAGTTTGCTCATTTCCTCCTCTCCTCATGCAGATGGCATTTTATGACTTTTCTGTCTTATTCATAATACCCAATAACATACTCCCTTTAGATTACTTGACAAGTTTACGTTCCCTTAAGCTTAAAACAAAGTGAAATACATCGACAGTATACATTTTGTTTAAATATGCTGTAAACTAGACCTTTGACATTACACACAAGAAAGAAATGTTTGTTGATTATCACGATTACGTAATAGCAGCTGTCCAATTACCCCACCCCTCTAATCAGAACCTAAAAGGATGTATATGGATGCCCCCTGCCTCTTTACATATTATTTATTCCGCTCATAACAAAAGAGTGTCTCCATAATTTACAGCTGACCTTGTGTGTGATTGGAAATTTCGTTTACCCCAAGCTACTGAACCGACCTATTGTCCAGATCAGGTCATAAACCTACTCAACTTGAGAAATAAGGGTCACCAAATGGGACATTTATGCACAACACACGCTGCATTAATCAGAGTGTCTGTGGGAATTTAAGAGAGGGTAAGATAGGCAGTTGCTTTTTCTTGATGTCGGCAAAGTGGAGAGAGATCAAATGAATTTCACTGACCTTTGTGAATAAGAAGCGGTAAGTCACAGGAACGCTGGCAACGGCACCAACACTAGCATTTAAAACATTTAGCGCCGAATCTTACCGATGATCTCGAAAATACTGCATGAAAGTAAGGCAATATAAATAATAAGTAAATATGTACATGAATGTTAACACAGTGTATTTATCACAAGAAATTCAAATAATTAAGATGTGCACACTATACAGTTTTCGAATTTTTTCTTTTTTAAAAATTAATAGGTTAATAAGTTATTTGCATAAACAACTTCAGAGTTGTTGGATTCTTTTTATTTAATGTACTACAAACACTTCTTAATTACTCATTAAGACTAATTCACCAATCGCTAAACATAATAGTATTAACAAATCTTCTTTTGGGGTAATAAATTATCTAAACTATGCCTAGTTTTTTACACAACAAAACAACAACTTCCATTAGTGTTTCATCACTTAGACAGCGAGGATATAAAATTTCCATGTTGTTCTAAATTTCCCCCGAGTGAGCCTCCCGCATTTTCAGCGGGCCTGACAAGTTTCAAAGCGTCGCTGCGATTGGTCAAAATCCCAGACACACACTCGACGGTCTACTACTGGCGACGTTTGTGCGATATGTATTAACGACACTTTAGGGCGTTTTTCAAGGCTATGAACCAATAAAACGTATCTTAGAAGAGGCTACGGGGTAAAATATGCAGGGCATGTTTACGCGGATAGCGACTGGTTTGATTATTGGCAAGAGTGTGTGTTAATTCACCTTTCCGCGAGATCTAAAAATAGATATAACACATTGTGGATTAGCATGGAATTAACCAATCACATCGCGTTGATTGACACTGTACTGATTTTCTCTTACACATTGTCCCACAAACAATGATTTTGACAAGCGATCAGTTTAAATCTGTTTGAGCCTTTGGTTCAATTTAATAGCAACAGGGTTGTTTGTTGTTTGTGGTTTGCAAGGAATTGTACGTTACTGTAATCGCTTCTCTGTTTGCATCTTAATGTAGTTTTTTGGATGAGACTTGTCCATTTCTCCATCGAAGTGTAAAATCTCGCTGTAGCCAGCAACAACTTTCTTTCATAATTTTGTGTCATGAATGCATCATTGGGTGAAACTGTCTTAATCTTCATCTAAACATCTCCATCACATGTTCTTTGCATTTGGGAGATATCAAATTAAAATACTTTTGCGGATCTGTAAGATAATCTGTAAAATCTGTCACTTTAAACCAGGTTGTTTGTAGGCAAGGGGGCGGAGCTTAAACTCTATTTTTAGATTCGCGGAAAGGTGAAATAACGCCTCGGAAAGGCGAAAATGACGAGCTTGGGGGTTTTCTCGAGTTTGATTATTCAGAAAGATGCATGAGTCTGAATAAGAAGATCTCAGCGATTGCTTAAAATATTTCAATGCGGTTTTGGTAAATGAAAGAAAAAAAATAGTGGAGGGAACTGTGCCCCAGAATTCGTAATTTTCTCTTAGAGGCGAAATAACTTGATCTTATTTAAAGTGTTGAGTGATAAATTATACAAAAAACTTGAAAATTAAATAATTTTGAAACAAGACAAGTTATAAAAAAAATGGGCATGGTTCCTTTCGTTTATGAGAGAAAAATATTTCGGTCAAGTTTGACCCAATTTAACATACTTTTGTGCATTTGGTCGCATTTAAAAAATATGGAATTCCATATTGTTCAGGGCTGTTACTCAAATGAACGAAATGGCTCCAATTTCAAATTAATCCAAATTAATCTATGGTTTTATTACTTTATCATAGTTAAAACTTTGTAAAGTCTAGATCGCTCACAGAAAAGGAGAAACTTGATGTTGACATTTTTTGTAAAGAGTTCCCTTAATGTATAGTTTAATACGTTAATATACATCAAGTCATCTAACATAAGGTAAATCATTAACCATTTTGTATATATGCCTATTGCATATATAGCAAATATTTACTTGTGCACTTACACCACTTTCAGTAATTCACGGCAGTACGTAAAAGCGTAGAAAATACTTGCCTTTTTATTTAAGTTCCGTAAACGGAAATCGTTTCACTACATGTTACATTGGAAAACCAATCTACTTATTTATCTCAAGCATTATACGAAACTCAATTAAGTACGATACATCGTAATTGTATGTTGAGAGCACAATTGTCATTCTGATAAAATGGCTATCTAACGTTAGTCTTGATGTTGGTCTTATCTACATGTATCTCCCGAACAAATACCCCTGGTTCTTTATCATCTCGATTAATCATGTATCATAATCACTTTTATGTAACATTTGAAAAGATAGTGGGAGCTTCTGTTTGATTAACAACGATTCAATTCGGATAAGGTCCTGTAGAGAATTTCGGTACATTGGTTTTCCTTTTCGCTTTTGTAAGTACGTTATATAGACCTATCGAATGCTCATTCACAGAAAACTGTAACAAAATCATTTCCCTTACCATTATAACTGTCATTTGTACCCAAAACTAAGTTTCAATTGAATTAGAAATGTTACGTTTAAAAAATTATTAAAGATTCGATAGGCTTACAATTAATATAATTACATGTGCATATAATGCGTACATCTGATGAATAAAAAAACCTTTTCATCTAACAAAGGCAGTGTATGTTTAAGTAAAAACGAAAGTTACATGGTTCCTCATAACAACAACATATTTTGCTGTCTTCAGTACTACTTACGTTATTGTGTACAATGTATTTATACCTCATTTAACAAGTCATAACTCTTATATTAAAGATCATCTTGTGCATTTTGTATCTCCTTATTATATAAAACAAAAGTTATTGTTTGCATCTCTTAACCATTTGGCCATGGCCTGAAGAACAAAGTTAACTTTTCAGTACACTGAAAATCTACTGCGTACATTGATTGAAATGCAAGGTGGCAAACTGAAAAAAGCGGAACACCTCTGTTAATGCCGTCACATGCATCACCACCGAGGAGTACCAATGAAGCTCGTTAGTGGAGCAGTTGACAGCGGATGTTGTAAACGAACCAGATGGCCTCAGTCGTCTGGCTAGCTGCAGGGGGCCTGGGGCTTTAAGCTTATTTAATTTCTTTAATTGATCTAAATATTTACTTTCATGGTCATTTTTTACATAAAGCGAGTGATTCTTTATTTAAATTGCACATGCCGGCCTATAATAGGAACACTTTAAATGTCGTGACATAAAGTGATATATGCATATCAACTTAAAGGCAACTCTATTGCATTTTATCTGTAATATTGCATCTTGAATGTGGCAATTTGATGTGCAACGAACGCCCACAGATCATTTAAGCACTTAGCTTAAGTGTTAATTTATTTTATCACATAAAAACATGAAAAGTGTTGGGTAAGAACTTTTGACAGCTTGACAATTTAAGGCAGTACAGCATTTCATATTTGACAAATTTTATGTAAACCACATTACATTGACACACGAATGCTGGAGAACGAAATGGAATATAAACACACGAGAAATTATATTTTAAAAGGAGCGCAAACCTTAAGTATGAGCATTATCCAGAAATAATTATACCATTTGTTAAATAATATTTTAAATAAATACTTAATTTCCAGAACATACATTGTGGATATGCAAAAGCAAATATGCAACGTAGTTCCAGTGCGCGCTACATAGATACACTTATCGCATATTCGAACAAAATAATTCGCAAAACGTGTATGTTTAATCGTTTCTTATTCCATTGTTTATTGTATTAGAACCTTATTTATAGAAAAAAATAATAACAGTGCATAGGTGAGATCACATTCTGTAGAAATCTGGTCGAACGAAATACAACAGCTTGTATTTATTATCTGTCCTAATAACTTGTAGTAATAACCGGTTTTTATAACCCTTGTGAGCTCTTTTACGTAACCCTATGTTACATGTAACTCTCTTCTTGATGGCCTGGGATTTTGTCAGTAAGGAAGAATCATTCTGAGATAGAGTTGTAGTAAGCAAGGTCCTGTGTATAAGTGCTCTCACTGGGAAAATAGACTTATGAAATTATTCGATCTACTGGTTTCAGCTATGTGTTTTCAAACTCATGTATTGGAATTGTTCAATAGAGGTTAAAATGCAAAGCGCTATGTAATTTGTTAGTTTTGCAAAGGTTTTAAAAATTAAGGCTATGTAATTATTTGAAAATAAGATAAACACCCAAGTTACCTGTTTCGTCTTTTTTTAATTAATCGGATAAAAAAGAAATTTTACTTATTTGATTTTTTTCGGTATTTCATTTACTTCAGCATTTATTCTATTTTTTAAGGTTTCCTATCACT
Organism: Sinonovacula constricta; assembly: GCA_007844125.1. NCBI lineage: Eukaryota > Metazoa > Mollusca > Bivalvia > Cardiida > Solecurtidae > Sinonovacula > Sinonovacula constricta. The sequence goes on along the minus strand of CM017559.1, from coordinate 27,110,958 downwards.
GCATTTTCTACAATAGGTTTGTAAACTGTGTCTTAAACGTGTATAACATTCAACATTTTAATAAATGCGTCAATGTTATGTAACGAAAGAAAAAAACACAAAAATAAAACAGAAATGGATATTTTTGTTTCAAAATTTCCAGATCAAAATGCAGTCACTGTTTTCACTGCTTATGTATGCTTCTGATATAATCTAATATTTATAATAACATGTCGAGATGCGATTCAAACATGTTCATAGGCCACGTTAAAGGCGCTAAGATTATTTAATGAAGTGTATTTGTATGCCAATAGAACTCTGAAAATCGTTCAGATTAATACGACAGACAGGTTAACCAATACACAGAAGAAAGGGTTAAGAATTACAAGCGATTGTAACCTTTTTACTGATACATGAACGAGAAACAGTCTCGCTTCAAAGAATGTATGACAAAGTCCTATGACCATTGCAACATATATCAAACCCCGAAAAGGCACAAGACGAAGGTATTTCACATGCAAGCCAAGTCGAAAAGTAAGAACAAAGTTGTAATGAGTCATATAACAAAAAGAGCAAACCCGACAGTTATCGCCTTGGAACGGTCAGTAGGCAATATGGGCCGACTGGGGTGCTGAAACCAGTTTTACAGAGCTCTAACCTCGCACTTCCGGATGGGGTTTCTCAAATGCAAGCAATGAAAAGAAAACATCTATTAAAATACAGTATGTCTAAGCGCTGATGTTTTCGTCGATAGATTATGAAGTGAACGTCATTGAAAAATAAGTTGCCAGTGTTTAGAAAAGAAAAGGATATTATTACGATTAAAAAAAACTACACAAACAAGGTTGATTATAATTGAAATTAACATTCTGAATCAAGAACAAACATGACCAGAGAAGAATAAATGAATGTAGCATCCTGTTCATGTGAAGATGGAATTAAGGAACCAAAGTCCAATGTCCATCAAAGGAAACACACGCAGCAATCCTTATAGGATGAATTAAATGACAACATAGATTACATGCACGGGGAGATTTTTATGACCGCCACAACGCGCAAGTAACATTGTTGTGATCATGAATAAGACTATATGACAAAGTCCTATCAGCACTGCAACATATACCAAACCCGAAAAGTCACAGGACAAAGGTATTTCATATGCAAGTCAAGTGAAAAGTAAGAACAAATTTGTGGTGAGTCGGTCCTTTTGCCGAATGACCGTTCGAGGCGTTTAACTTTCAATTGGGGGGTGGGGTGTGCCCATGGCCGAGCGGTTAGAGTCGCTGACTTGTAACTCAGCTCTTTACCGCGTGTGTTCAAGTCCCAGTCGGGGCGAGAACTGTCATGTGGGGAGGTTTCCAGCTACCCTGCAGTGCATCGGTGGTTCTATCCAGGCATACGTGTGGGTCTTCCTCCACCAATAGTTAGCTGAACGTAGGTAATATGACTATAATTGTGTCGGTGCGATGAAACAAAAACAAATAAACAGAAAACAAGTTTCAATGTATGCGTTAATTTGCATAGGAACTTCTCATATTTACCTATTGTTCATAAACGGCATCTCTCATATTACTTGCTATTCCTTTATCGTTTCTATTGTAAGAAGGGACAAGTATCGATATTTTACCACGAATAAGAACATACAAACTGGTATCGCGTGTGTTACGCAATGTGCAGTTACAGAGCATCAACCGCATTTACTTTCTGAAATGTACTAAAGTACCACCAAAGGACACCAGGACCTCAAAACGATTCATATAAATTGCAAGTCCTCAAAATGTTAGGTTCGTGTATGGATGTGAAAGCTGTTTCCACATAAAAAATGAATCGAGTAATGACTTTCGTAGTAGGAAGGGATTTATTTCGTGTATACAACTACATATAAAAAGAACATAACTGAGTGAATGCATGCGATTCAGCCATGTGAAGACAGTATAAAACATTTCAGCCATGTATAGACAGTATCAAACATAACAGCCATTTGTAGACAGTACAAAACAATTTAGCCATGTCTAGCGAGTACAAAACATTTCAACCATGTATTGACACATACTATCACGATAAAACATAATGTTTTACAAACCCTTAACTAAACTAGTTATAAGTAATTATGTGACAGTATAAACATTTCAACCATGTATAGGCAGTATCAAACATTTCAGCCATTTGTAGACAGTACAAAACAATTTAGCCATGTCTAGCGAGTACAAAACATTTCAACCATGTATTGACACATACTATCACGATAAAACATAATGTTTTACAAACCCTTAACTAAACTAGTTATAAGTAAGTGAGAATGTCATTGTGGTATTGGGACCGCTACAGTGTGACACTTCTTTATATACATTACTGTCCGATACATTAGTTTTTACCAGTTTGACATTGATACATAATACGATGTCTAAAAATACAAACTCAAAAATGAAGGCCTTTACCAGAAGATGCTTAGGAAAAACGCCCTTTTCTTAATAAATTTTAGAGCCGTGGATTGTTTTTCCTTTTTCTTATGGCCTAAAGTAACGCCGGGTTTAATTACGACGTGTTTCATTATCTAAACCTATTAGCCTAGTTGGCCCACTCCTCATACTCTTTAAAAGAACATGTTCTTTTGGTGCAAATTAAATTCTGTATTTTAAAAATTATTGGTCCATTTCGGTTCTTGATGCAGCCATGGCAGCTGAGGCATGATCCTGTTTTTAAATTATGCTAGCCTTGTATTAGATTTCGGCCACTGTTAGCGTCTACATAGTATTTGAACGTAAAAAGTCTCCTTATCTTTCTGAACATCGGTAACATGTTTAACCAGAATAGTGTATAATACAAACATAAAGTTTAAGATTAATACTATTGTTATATTGGCTGACTTTTACACCAGAAAAAACAACAACAAATTTCAAAAGTCTTAAATAAGTTGATTATACCGCACAAAGGAATGTGCATCTTCGCCTGAAATCCACGAACAGATACAATGTAGGGACATTTCACGAACATAATCTCAAAGCCATGGGCGGTTGTGGGTGGGGGCGTGCGATGTTTATCTCAAAATTTTCTCAACTGGAATAGGGGAATTAAAATAGCTAACTTGGTTAAATGAATATTAACTCAATATATTACTTTCTTAAAAATTTAAAACTGTTAATCGCGGTTGTGGCTCAGAAAATTGAATTTAAGAATTTAATAAGAATCAAGTGATTTGTTTAAACTGATATTATGGTTAAAATCACTGGCATTAACATAAGACGGGCTTCCGTATCAAGTCGTTGATTATTCAGAGTCCATTAAATGTGTCTAGTTCTAAAAGGTTATACACGCTAGTAGTAGTAGCAGTAGTTGTTGTTGTAGTAGTAGTAGTAGTAGTAGTAGTAGTAGTAGTAGTAGTAGTAGTAGTAGTAGTGGTAGAAGTTGTGGTAGTAGCAGTAGTAGTAGTAGTAGTAGTAAGAGTAGTAGTAGTAGTAGTAGAAGTAGTATTAGTAGTAATAGCAGTAGTAATAATAGTAGTAGTAGTAGAAGTATCAGTTGCAGTAATAGTAGTAGTAGAAGTTGTTGTTGTTGTTTTTGTTCAAGCAGTAGTAGTAGAAGTAGTAGTTATATTAGTACTAGTAAAGGTAGTAGCAGCAGCAGTAGTTGTAGTAGTAGTAGTAATAGTAGTAGTAGAAGTAGTAGTGGCAGTAGTAGACGCAGTAGTAGTAGTAATGGTAGTAGTTGTAGTAGTAGCAATAATACTAGTAGTATCAATTGCAGTAATTGTAGTAGCAGTAGTTGTTGTAGTTGTAGCAGTAATAGTATTATTAGTAGAAGTAATAGAAGTAATAGTAGTAGTAGTAGTAGTAGTAGTAGTAGTAGTAGTAGTAGTAGTAGTAGTAGTAGTAGTAGTTGTAGTTGTTGTTGTTGTTGTTGTAATAATAATAATAATCATAATAAAAGCAAACAGCTCGACCTAGAAAAATACATTGTGCAAAATGACAAATATATAGAATTATGTTTACTTAATATAATACATCATCATATGAATAATCATTTTACAAGGGAAAACATCATTATATACAACACGGTAACAGATTTGCTGATAACTCAGAAATGTGAACTTATTTGAAACGTAAATACCAATTTCTATTCTGCTGTTAAAAATAGAATCACCTTTATTTACTATTCCTCATTGCATGCATAATTGAATTTTCGATTATTATGAGTGAGTAAAACAAACAGGAAAATAGTTGGACAAAATATGCTTCATAGCTTTTGTAATTAAACTTTTACCTTTAATTAGGCATGTAGTGTATCTTAAAATGAAATATTATATATTATATCAATTAAACGTATTTACTAACGAAAGCGAATCTTTTCTCAAAACGTATGTTACATGAACGAATGACACTAACCTCGCGTCGACATTTTTAATCCATATAAGGTGTATTTTCCATCATACAGCTACCGCAAGGAGGTCATTGTAATGTTTTTAAAGACAGGCTTTAACACAGTCACGCAAAACATAAGCAAACATAAACTTTTACTAAATACTAAACATGTACATTATATCCTTACATGTGCGTCTCTAGTATTTTGTCTTCTCTAGCAGGTTCTGGATGAAACGACACTGTGCTTTGGAGAGCAATGTATTTGTCTGAATGATATTTATTTCCTTTATTAATATGGGTATCGCCTTTGATGTACTTTTTTATTAATTTAATCATTTTCCCCCTTCATTACGCGTCTTGAAAAGAAAACATAAACAAACGTGTATATTTAGGCACAGTGATTATATGCATGGCGTTTACATGTGATGCATATGTCTAAGGTGTTTCGTTATCGAGCATACAAGTTAATGAACGAATATAACGTAATATAAAAATGCTGCTTTTGGACAGGTTACAGCCCTAATTAGAGGGCAACATATGAAATGCAAAAGCCCTGCATCTGTTACAGTATATACAACTATATGATTTCGATTCTGTTAATAACATTTAAACATCTTGATAATTTAGTAAAGCTTTGGGCTTAAAATCTAACTGCTCAAGTTATTTGTTTCACGTTAAAAATATCTATTAGTCACCGATTTAACAAACTCAAGTCTAGTGCTAAAACCATTTATGCACTTATTGATTGACCATATTCGCTTTTCACAGTCATTTTAAAAGATACAATGTTATTCGGAAATTCTACATCGACATGCCAATTGATCAAAACTGACAGAATATTCGAATCACGTATACTACATTCCCTTGATATATTACGAACTTGTTTTGTCTAGAATAACGGATATGTGTTGTTTTCGTAAATCGATAAGAACAGATCAAATTAAACTACTACAGTAAGTGTTAATTTATCGAGTGTCTTTGTTAAAAGTGAAACATTTTTAACGCCCGTATTTTGTTGGCGGTTGTAACACTATCAAATCTTTGCCTCTATATACAAAGAAGCATTTTGCTGTAGCAATATTATGTTAATATCAAGGCCCTCCTTTTAGTTATTTTGCAAATTTACATAAAATTTTGTAACAGCTTAATTAGTTGACGCTTCCTCGGACAGGCTGTTACCTACCCCTAACATAGCAACGGGTCCTTGCTGTCACTATGTTAGAGAAACATTGTCCAAAATGGCGTCCTCTTACATTGGAACGTTTGTAAGTTATATGCATTATGCGATTGGGTTTTTTTAGCTGCTTTGCACAGTGTATAATCGATATGACCGAAATGTATATATAGATCCAAAGGGTCGATTTTGCATTGTGTTTTAGAAGGTATTATTAAACAGCTCTTCTATGATATTAAACTTCGTGGTTCTTATTCAAAAGTTTGCCTCAGATTGTAAGTGGAAATATGTGTAGAAACTGAATAAGATTTCGATTGTCAAACTAAATAGTAAAAGAAACTTTGTATTCCATTTAACATTTAATACATTTTATAATATGTTCTATTAATCATTTAGTCGATTAACGTTTAAAAAAATCAATTTATCACATACATGCAAATATTTAATTAAAACACGTACATATAAGCAAAACCTGTTATTCTAACATTTTGACCATATAACTTAATTGAATACAGACAATATTAAAGCGATACATTTTATTCAGCTTTAATCACCACATATCATTATTATCATGAACACAATATTTTGGTGTTGCTTGCGACACCGTTCAGTTGATGAAAGCTGGAAATAAGAGGAACATTGAACAACTGTATGATTACCATTCATTCGATCATAGCTATATGTTCCATGGTTGTTGCGTAAATAATATGACATATATATATATGTTTGTGGCAGAGGTTCTTTTTGATCTTTTATCTTTCGATTCGTTCTAACATATATTCAGAATTTAAATAATTATCCTCTACATTTAAGAACCATAGAAAGGCACACCTGTCTTCTTGAGCAAATAAAACACAAAATAAACAACATAATCATTGGTTATGTGTCCTGTTTCCAAATTAGGATCAACATTATTGTATCGTCAATGAAGAGTCCATAAACATCGAAGGGAAAATACAACAGTGTTGTCCAATATTGAAATTTTAATGCATTGCCGTGGCTTTTAATCACTTTTAGATTCTGAACATTTAAAACGTGTCCAAGGTGGAAGATCTCTTCGTTAAAATTGTGTTTTCTTCAAGTTAAACCTTATTTTAACAAAGATTTTGGTGTCATCCATGCATGTGGCATTACTTCTATACATACAATACAGCTTCAAATGAACTATACTGCAGTGTTATATTATTAATTTTCCTTTAAAACCGTCCTGTACAACTATTCTTGACGATTTATGCATCAGCGAAACTTGGTGTCAACATTGTATGCCGCAATAGCTCATCACATCGTATTTTCATCAGTAATCCCAATGCCTGGGCATCAGTCCTTGTCTGGTATAAAGGATGCAGTGTCGCTATGTGACAGCGCTACTGATCTAAATTGTATGTAAAGATTCCTACACTGTAATTTACACTATGGAGAACTGAGACAAACATTATGGTTTCGTAGGCCCTAATGTATATCAAGTATACACAGTTTTGCTAAAGTTTCGATGTCTTTGCATTCAAGACCAAATAACATAATAACATGATTCTCAGTTTGCATATGTTTATAATACAAGCATACGAAATTAAAAAGTAAAAATTAAAGCACTACAATTAAACTTAAGAAAAAAGTAAATTATGTCAAATAAATTCAAATATTTCTATTGAATTAAGTCAACTAATACTATATTCAAGAACAATATTGTAAACTTTGCTTCATAAGTTGATTGTAATGATTTACCATATATATCTATATTAAGAACTCACACTACATCTACTTAACAATTTTACCACCAACTGTTTCTGATAATAAAAATCTATTTATAAATAAGCTAATTACACACAGATTTCTGATAGTGACCTCCCAATATGAACGTACTTTTTCTATTGTGAATATTATCACGGTGCCTGCAATTCCTTTTGATAAACGGAAGTAGAATGATATTAAGTTATTAGTTACACTGTATATGTCAGATTAAATATTACAGAATGTGGAATCATTTAAACGCATATATGCCAAAAAAAGAATCGTGTCTGAGTTTTCTCTTGTGAACGCCATTTAATGTTAAAAATGTGTTTTCAAACAAATAAGACAAAAATATTCCCAGCAAATGAGAGAAATCAAGAACCTAATAAATCAACGGTGCTCCGACATTTAAGGCAAGTAGGTTGTACAAACATCCAGCATCATACATTATTTACGCGTCTCAGAAGGTTCTAGATTACGCTTTTGCCGCAATTGATGAAGGAATTAGCAGTATCAGCCATAACATGTTGTCGTTCTGTTAAATAATCGACGAACGTCTTTTTTAAGAAGTGACTATTTTCGGCAGTGATATCTAACTAAATGCCCTTCTAATGCGAGCAGCATAACTTTAAAGTGTCCTTGGTTTTCAAAAATATTTAAGTATTTTAGAATACAAACATATGATTTATGGTTGTACCTGCGGATAAGGTCTCAAACAACATACTTCTGTTTACCGAATATACTAAAAATGTACAGAGTGATGTGTTATCCACCATCAACACTAACATTAGCACTTACGTTGACAGTGACAGAGTCATTGACAAGCATAAACAGACGTTGCAGACATTCAATTCGAATCTAAACAAGAAAAATATATTTACACTGTTTTGGATTTCTAAGCTTCATACACACCAAACATGGCACGATTTATGACCACATGCCAGCTCTACATGTCTAAACTACTGAAGTTCGTTATCATGTGTTAAATATTGAAATATTGTATAAAAATCAGGAATAAACATTTTTGTCCATATAAAGTCCTTAGGAAGTCTTAGACATATATGACATTTTATTGCTCTGCGTTTAATACATAAGCTTTTTCTACGCTTTACACTTCTTTACCTCATTGATTAAATTAATACGAAATTACTTTCGTTGGAAACGTTTATACATTGCATGTAACGAAAGTAATGCATTTTAACCAACATTTTCTTAGATATGTTTACTGGGTATTAATAGTTGTGAAGCTCTATGTTTCCTATAAGACAAAATTAAAATAGAATTCAGTGTTACTATATAAAGACCAGTAATTGGCATTGATATGGAAAAGAACTTTGCACCTTTGATTGCAGAGTTGTTTTATACTGATTTGAACTTGATTTTATATTAACTTTATCCCAGTCTAACCAAAGCAATAGAAAAGAAGCTTTCAATTAACGCTATGTTGATTTTATTTTTACTATATTAAATCCTTTCTTTGCTCAAATGATCCATCTGATTTACCCTCCAGAACTTACCCGTAATTAAGCAAATACCTGACATTTAAATGCAACATTTCGAGACAGTGTGATCCATTGATAACATCCGTATTACAATCCACTTCAAGATATACGATTTCAGCTTCAGTATTGCAACCTCCTACGGCATTTAGATATATATCAGCTTACAAAGATTGTAAGAGTAGAAAATTACAATGCATGATACCAGTTATCTCTTCATTATTGTTACAGCAGGGCCTTCGATTTAAATAATTAAGGAAGGTGTTTAAAAAAAAAAGAATTAACGCAGTGATTTTATTGCTTCAAAATATCATAGCAGTACGAAACGCTTTTTGCAGCGAGACATAAAGTCATCCTGAATGTTCTGGATATTATCAAATCAAGAGACTCAATAACATTTTTGAGCTCATTACACAACTTACCAGAAAAAGTTTCGTTTGATATTTACAACTCGGTAATCCTTCGTTGTACTGCATTGCTCTCTTACTTCTATCGTCTCATGTACGTTATGTGCATGTGTTGATAGTTAATTAATTATAATTACAGTTACTTTGTTTGCATATAATATCATTTTATCATTTATAAGTCCCATTGCAGATGCTTGTTGTTGTTTTTTTCTTACTTTTGAGATACATTGTTATTTACGTTGTTTGCTTGTGAGAAACCCTCCAGGAAGTACGACGTTAGAGCCTTACACAAAAGAGGTTTAAGCACCTCTGTCGGTCGTTTTGCAGACTGACCGTTCCAAGGCGGTAACTGTTACTTTTTTCTTTTATGTGTAATGTCCCGTCTCTGCAATTTTGTCACCTTTACATATACTCTTTATGCCTTTGTCTGGAAGTAGTTTTACATAGCTGTAATAATTCTATCGAATGATTAGATGCCTTTTCTTATTTTCCTATACAACCTGAAGACCACATTTTCTTGATTATTTTAATGCCCAAGCGTCTCATTGTTCTGGTATTTGCCAATTTTCAAATATACTTTCTGTAATTCAAAGTAATTCAATAATTTAATTTAATTTACATTAGATATTTTATATCTTGTATTAAGGCTTGCTTTAAATAATAATTAACGCCTATACGGCAATAAAAGTTATAGTATATTTTGATTAGATAAAATTATTTAGATATTTATCCTTTATATATAATTTATTGCCGCTTATGCAAATTCATCAAGACAAAACCCATGCCATCACGGATTCTATCAACATTTTACGAAAAGGTTGAGGATTTTAAACGTAACTTTTACGCATGGAAGTAATTTATGCTTGCCAAACACGTAAATCTAGTATTCATTAAGTAACATTAATGTTACTATTGATTTTAAATACCTTTAAGGTGACGTCCTTAGCACGCAGCTGTTAAGCAAGGCCCAAGTGACTGTTTGATAAGATCGATGCACTAAAGCACTAAAGTAAGAAGCGGCAACAAAATCACAGATTGCATGCACTTTTAAAAAAGATAACTAATGACCGACAATATATACATGTACATTGGCAATGATCGTTTATTATTACTGCGCGTTCATATTAGCAACTGGCAGTTGTAGTAAAACACGATCTTATCATTAATTCTTTTGCCTTTAGCAGATGTTTTAAGTAATGCCTGGGAGTTCAAACACCCATGAATGATCTCTTTATTATAATTATAGTTATACTATAAAGATAAAAAAATATATAAAAGACAATTAACAGCGTATGCATACAGCAGAGAATACTATGTTTAATCTTATGTGTAAGAAAACAGACACCTGCATCAATCTTCTTGGTACTTTCTTTCAAAGATTGATTGTTTAAGTTACCCATCCTTTCTACTTCCTACTCACTGAGGGAAAAAGATAACGAAATTATTCTTCAATTTCAATTTGTAAAAGAAATTTGGAACGGGCACTCGGATAGTCGATTTCCTTAAAGACATATCATACAAGTCTCAGTACAAACACTTTCTCTTCGCTAATAACTATCATTATGAGTCTTATTTGTCTTATTCTCTGAATGATACCAAATCGTTTTTGCCCAAGATACACGTACATTTCCATCCTTATACAAACACTTTCAACATCATTTAAAAACGGATCATCAATAAACATGTCGATGTTAAAGTTCCGGCTCACCAAAGCGAAATTCCTTATCACCTAATTATTTAAATGGCATTCACGTGTAACAACATCTGCTCTTTTATCTGATATTTCTTCCAAATGGAAAAATGGTCTTTATTTTTCTCTAACGCACTTATTGAAGCGCAGAACATGATATGTTTCTTCAGAAGAATGAAACCTTTTTTTTTAGGGGGGGGTGGGGGTGGGGGGGGGTAAAATATGGTAAATGCATGTAACTCACCATTTACTAAATAATAACAAGAAGTCAATTCTTCTTGGCACAGCAGTCGTAGAATAGCTACCACGAAGCAAGGCAGACGCATAAACACTAAGCATATTCAGGCATTCATACTACTTACATTTATATAGTAGAGAATATAGTAAATAACATTTACACAACATGTTTATTCTGCTAACTGACCGTCGTTTATTCATAAAAGATATTATTTTATTTTTTCCAATATTAGCCAAGAAGCGTGCTGCCTAATTTGATGCTTGACAGATTTTAACGCACGTACAGTCACTATATTTCACTTTTTCTGATATACTGGTCAGAATATTGTTGTCATTGTTCTTATGTTTCAAATAATTATGTTGGTACATGAATCTCTGTCGCAGAAACAACATAAACAAGACAAATCTGTTTAACAACAAGCGAAGAACGTGTTTTACTCGCAAATTATTTGTATCAATAAAATGTAAATTCGACGGTTCTGGATAATGAAAAACCTGACCTGACCTGCACGCTGAAGTGACATTTGCATTTCATGTTTTAATTGTGAAGTTTTCGCTACAATTATCACTATACACCCTTGTCATGGTAATTTATTCTTTCTCAGAATAACTTTCTTTGTAGAAAAGTAACAAAGAACACACACACACACACAAAACATGTCCGGATAGTTCTGCGCATCTTAGAATTAACAGTTTATTACAGATGATAGCATTTGAACCCGATTCTAACGTACGTAAAATTAACTTGTTCGATCATAAGTTTAGCCATCGTGACAGATGTTTTACTAACGTAACATTACGTTGTTACCATATGTTTATATGACGTTTTTATCAAATTGAAACGCATATAAAATTCAATATTGAATTTCAGTTATGAAGTAAGAAATAACTAGGAATTACTTAAATCGAAATAGATTTGAAAATGTACATGTTAGAATAATACATCCAGGATTCAATTTAAACTCAATTTATTCATATATTCGAGTAAACTTGGAAAATTATTGAGAAATAAAGTAACAGAACTATGACATACCGTTGATAAATGATGTATTAGTTGATTGAAATTTGTTCTATTTACGAGGAATATTCTCAAAATAAGCGATTTATAACTGGAAAGAGAATATAAACTTATGTCTGGTTTTAAATATTTCTAATTTCCAAAACTTTACTCTGCTTAAAATGAATAGTATATATCAAAGAAGATATCTATCAAAATAATTCAAACACAGCAACAGCAAACTTGAACCGCTTAACCGCATAATATTTACACCAAATGAACTGTATTATTTGCAGAAAAATGTATGTTTTAACAAATTGATCAAAATAGTTAAACATACCGTCAATCAAATTTACTTTTTATTATAAACGCGTGACACATTACCCGGAACACCTGCTACAAATTTAAGCAAATATGCTATAGGCAGCAATTACATAAACGTTACCGTTGTTTGATAAGGCTATAAATAAATGAAAAATATAATAAAATAGTTTGTTTTCCTGTTTTATATACAATTCCATAGAAGTGACACGTTACATAATGCATAGTGTGTTATAAAGTCATACATGTACCGATTTAGCTTACAATAACTCAGTTGCTTATGTTTATCTTATACGATAGGCGCCATTAATTTTATAACAGGTTAATTCTAAATTAACATTTATTTATATATCTATCAGAACTTCACACAGTATATTGTTTACGACCGTTTAATTTGTTAAACCTGTTGATTTTGAAAATAGAAAATCCGTGAATGTATAATTTATCATGTGTAATGTAACAGTAAACTTTTCAGTGAGTAGAAGAATGGAACTTGTTGTTATCAGAAGTATAGAAATTTTGAATATTTATTACGACTTGTATTTTAAGAAAACCTTATGGACATAAAAATAAAGGCAAAGATTGACTTTTTTGTCTATATTAAAAATTTCATGCAGTTTTAGAGTCCAGCTTTTGACGTTTTATTTATGATTAACGCATTCTTATTTTTAGATGAATTTCGGCGATTTATATTACAAGGCATCACTGTATAAACATATGTCTTATATTAATAAACGAATAGGCACAGACATCCCTTTATGAACGTTGGTCTGATTTTTGTTATTTATAGTCTCTTATTGATGCTTCGTTGACATTAATATAGCAGTGAGTCTGCACTTACTTTATTGAATGAATGTATATCTGATTTTTACTATTCAAATTGTAATATATGTGGTAATTCTTAAAGGACATTTTGTCATGTTCCTGTTCCGATTCGATTTCTAATGATATTTATAAACGATGTAACCAAGCTAGAACAATGCGATACGTTTTAGACTACTGCAGCGGTGGTGGCAGCAAGTGGTGTTGAAACATTCGACTCTTTTTGCTGTGCTGTTACAATTGTACTAAACTTAAGATCTTTAGGGAAATAATAAAACCTGTCATAATAGAAATACCATATTAAAATATTAACTACTAAAAGACAAAAATATATAAAGTAAATGTAAAACACATAGACGAAACACACACACACACAAACAAAATAAACAGTTATCACATTGGAACGATCAGCCGGCAAAAAAAAGACCCACTAGGGTACTAAAACCTGGTTTGTAGAGCGCTCCAACCTCGCGCTTTCGGTAGCATAAATATTGTAAATAAAAATAAAAGTGAGGACAACTGACAGCAAGCATTAATCACAAAACATGGTATACAGTGACAACATTAGACAATTAGCAGACCTTTGCACAATCTGTGTGAATGAGTCATTGGGAAAGGATGCGTTCCTTGATGGTGATCTTAGGAATATATATCAATTTGAGTCGCTGTGATATTATTCCAGGCTAATCTTGCATCAGAATTTTTAAATCGATAAAATTCAGATTAGACAGCTTCGCTTAAAAAAGTTTAAAGCATAAGATTTATATTTGAGATATTATGACGATGGGATATATCCTGGTGTACAGTTGTAAGAAATATCCATCGATATCCGTTGAGAGAAACATTAGAGAATGATGACACTCTATACGTAGTACAAAGAAACTATATTTATGTGTTGGTATCCTAACAACATTAATGTTTAATTGAGATTGTGAGCGTGATCTTTTTACCAATGTTATAGTAAATGGGACCAAGTAGCAACTAGTAGGTTATAATGCGATTGTACTAGGTATTACAATTATTTATGTGTATAAAAATATGCATAGTTAATAGCTTAACATATATTTTACTAATTTGTCTAAGTAGTACTGGTACTTAGGAAGAGTAGAGACAAAGTAGATAATCCATTTAATTGAGACTAGTTGGTCAATGTGTGTTTTAGAGTTGGTCAAATTGGTCAGTATATATCATCATATAAAATATTAAACTGTATCATTTTACGTATCGAAATTGTCATTCTCCCTGTGTTAGTTAGGTTTCCGAAATTGGCTACCTGGTATGGGCGCCTTTTTCTACATCTTACTTACATTTACTTAAAGGCATGGTCGGGAAACATGACGTATACACTGTAACATCTGGATCCCAAATGTTTCGTTAACATACTCATGACTTCATTCCAAAGGTGTTTATGTCCATATTAAGTGTACATTTGTGTAAGAAATGTAATAAAATGTAATAAAAGTGGAAAATTGGATGATATGTAATATTCAAAGCACACTTACTGACTAATTATATGATTGCATTGTAGTTTTATTATGCACTGCGACTTCTATCATGTTTACATACAACTTTTAACATAAACGTCTTTTTGTTTCAAGAGTTTTTGCGGCGCTTATCAGTTCAATTTAATTCAATTAAGCTCAAAAGATGGGGCGATCAATATATTTACCACACATATTTACCAATACAACTATATACAACTATTGTAGTATATATATATATATATATATATATATATATATATATATATATATATATATATATATATATATATATATATATATATATATATATATATATATATATATATATATATATATTACACACACAAGCGCGCACAAACACGCACACGCACATACATACATATATATAGATAATAACTAATCCAATCCAATATTATGGACTTCTTTAAATATGATGGTTCGTTCTAAATATGCGCCTTCTTACACATGTATATACCTTTTCATAGACATTTTTATTCACGTGTTGTTTTGTTTTTTGTAAATAAAATTTAATTGCATTTGCGTTGTTTAAGTTGTATTGATTCATTTTAAAGTAACATGTGTAGTTTTTATGGTTTAAGGAATGTTTATTTTTTAAGTTTCAGTTAAAAAAGAGCAATCTTGTTGTAAACTACTTCAAACTCCTAATTTTCTATGACAACGCAAATAGATGTAATGGGTTTGTTGTTGAAATGGCCTTGTTTTATCCCCAGTTTTTTACTTCGCAAAAGTCACGACAAACGTAAATCTTCTCACTCGCTGAATACACTATGGAATGGTCCCTGCAAATTTATAATGTCCAACCTTTTTGTTTAGAAGTAACCATTTTTTATACAATTTTACTTCAAAGAAGCAATAGAAGGCTTCATCGCTGAAAACAAAAACAACCACTGGTGCTAATATGCATGTCTAACGGTTTAATATGTTATAATAATTAAATTAATGCTCTTAAATGGTTCATTGAATTTCTGTAAACTGAAGTTCTTTATGTTCACTTAATATAATCTTACACATGCCATTAAATTACACTATTACGAAGGGGTATTTTTGAAAGTACGACTTTGTAAATGGGTACTTATTTGCACTGTATTTAATTACTCAACAAACTGCGTTTGTATCAGGCTTTATGTACAAGCGGCTTATTGTTTAAATTTCACACAAAACATTTAAACAATAATTGAATTCGCTTTGTTATCTACATGTTAATTACCTTTATATTTCCAACATAAAACAAGAACAACAGGATTTCAATTTTTTTGTCTCTTTTAAGTTCCACGTTATTTTTCATACATATTACGAAGAATACTAGAAACGTCCGTGGTTTCTTTATTGTAATAGGGAAAACACAAATGCTTTCTGTTCTCGTGGGGGTGGTTTTGTGCAGTTTTTCGACATCGCTGGCATCAAGGTCATCAATAATTACGTCGTTAGCGCTCCTGCAGAGACCGAATAACTCGACAAACCTGTTCATCAAGGAGTGGAATAATTATTTGCATCACTAGCCAATGAGCTGTGTCAAATCAATCGTGGACCTTAATGTTGTTAAAAAGCACGAGCAGGAGTTGCACGCTAAATTGCATTTTAACTGCATAATTTCCTTGGAGGACTGCAAGTGCGAAGGTTATGATTACGTGCGCCCTCGTTAGAACGTGAGGATTTCCGGAAAGAAAATTGGTAACATTTACAGTATCATTTCAATCTTAAGAGTATAAACAAAACCGTTGTTTGTTCATTACTTTATAGCATAAGCACTTTAAGCAAACCGCCGTTATTTGGTTATTTGATTTCGGTTCAAGATTCTTAAACGTCTGATCGAATGTTAATTTGTTGGCGCACTGGCATGAAATAACCGGTCATGTTTTTAAGCAAGAACTTCTTGTGCTACTTTCTTGTGCGTTCAAGATTTATTAATTTATCAAACGCATGCAAAATGTTATCTGCATATCGTTGCCTCTGTTCCCAGTAAAAACCAACCTGCAACTCACTTAAGTTATTATTATTATTATTATTATTATTATTATTATTTTTATTATTATCATTGTTGTTGTTGTTGTTGTCATTATTATTGTTATTATAATGGCACGATTCCTGTGTCCCAGGATCAGTTTTGGTCACCAATGACGGATTTTTCATTCACTTTTCGGTAAACTATTTTGTATTTGGGAAACCTTTGGCATATATTTAATATAAAACCCAATTGCGTGGCCCTATCACCCATATACATATTTTAAAAGCTACTATGATAGCGCTCTTAACATATAATTGTAGGATTTTATTTGTTTGTGGTTTCGTGTTCTGTGCACCAAACCGATAATAATATGACAATCTCTCGGCGCATAATCATGGATGATTGTTTTCAAATAGTATTTGCGCCTTTTTCTATGAGAAATACATTAAGAAAGTTCGAGATTAAAGAGCTCATTAAATTGGTGTGAGTAATGAAGTCGGCCCTTCTACCGATAGAATGTTTCAAATCGGAAATCGCTTTTTTTCTTCTATTTGTGAATTGTCTCATTTTAGAGGTCTTGTCACTTCCACATTTAACATTCGAATGTGTCTTTGTCTAGTACAAGTTAATTTTTGAAAACCGCCTCGCCAGGCATATTTTCGTATTTTAGTATTTTCGTATCATTGGTTATTGTCATATACCTTAAGATAGTCTTCTAACTGTAATGATACAAAGCTAAAATAATGGTTATAAAATACTTTATATAATATCATGTGATACAAACAATACAAATCCTAGCTAGGAAGTAAGAGAAATGACTTCTTCTGAAAGCAATAGCACCAATAGTTTTAATATGTCTAGACAAACCATAATGGATCCTTTGTTCGTAAGAACTAAAAACTTTAAAACCATAGAACTGTTATGCATGTATTCAGTGATATAAACACAAAATGGCAACGCGGATAAAAATACATGTGTATATACTCTCCGTAAAGTTTATATCTGTAATCGCCTTATTACTGTGGCAATTTAGAGTACAAATTAATTTTTATCTGTACCTATCCAAAACATTGAGGTTTATATTACTAAAGGATGGTAATGTGTAACATTCAAGCAGGTTTATTGTTGGTACCTGTAGGTG
The DNA here is from genome assembly GCA_007844125.1 of Sinonovacula constricta. Classification (NCBI taxonomy): domain Eukaryota; kingdom Metazoa; phylum Mollusca; class Bivalvia; order Cardiida; family Solecurtidae; genus Sinonovacula; species Sinonovacula constricta. The sequence goes on along the minus strand of CM017559.1, from coordinate 27,093,155 downwards.
TCATTGTAACTTTATTGTGTATTCTCGGTGATGAGGCTCATGTATATTATTCCCACAAATATAAATAATTAGTATTATCAATATATATATATTATACCTTATTTGCATACGCCCTTCTGCATTTAATATGACGTCATCTTGTCCATAAATTGCATACAGAACGGCTACCCAGTCCATAATTCTTATACAAACAGTTTATGACGTCATCCAGTTTGTTTGTTTAAACGCGACTTTCACGACGTGCGATTCTTACGACAACACGAACAGACGACATTGTCAAATTGTCAAAATGGCTAAGCGATTCGCCTCTTTTATCGTAGACAGATTTAGTAAAACTCAGCGAATCTAAGGATTCAGAAAACACCAAAGCCGCGACAAAACAATTAGTGAAGCTCTTCCGAACATATCAAGCAGAAAAAGGACACGATCCTTCTTTTGAAACCTACACGAACGGGCTTCTGAACAGTCGACTGCGTTCGTTCTACGCCAAGGTACGAAATGCGTCTGGAGAACGATATAAGAGGACATCCCTGATTACAAAATGGAATATGCAGGTAAATACATGTTCTTTATTTACTTATATTTTAATGTCAATTTTAAATGTTTGCAAATATTTTTACTTTCGCCCCCAGACCATTTCGAACCAAGCAGAAATTGCACTCACGTTTTTGCCATAATTTTGGTTAAAAATTAGCGATTAGACAGTAAAGTCGAACAATTCGCTTAAATGAAATGGCTTTGCGTATTTTGTATGCATGTTGTTTTTTTTTGGCAGGAAAAATATTAGTAGTGTCCCAGTCACCCATGACTGCTTGATTGTTCAGTTTGTCAACAGGCCCATACGGATTTTCTGTAGCTATATAGATTACTGAGGAAATTGGCAGTTTAACATTGTCTTGGCCCTAAGATAATAATCTTAATATTTTAAGTGTGTTTTAAGAACTTGTTTATTTTATAAATAAGGCTTCCAATTTATTTATTTTTTTTTTCAGGTACTTGGATCAATTTAACAACATTGACATATCTCGAGATGCAGAGTTTAAAGAGGCCAACGACATGTTTGTTTGTATGTGTAAAGTGTCCATCGAGAAAGCAGATTTAGAGCGTTGATACAGTTCCAGGATGCTTGACACTACCACACCGTATGGACTTTTAAACAAAGTTCGGTTCGAATTATGTCTGTACTTTTGTAGGAGAGGGCGCGAGAACCAACGTGAGTTGAAGCCGTCCATATTTGATATCAGAACAGATGCCTTAGGCAAGCGGTATGTCTGTCAGGTGGATTCAGAAGTATCCAAAAACCACCAAGGCATTAAGCAAGGTAAAATTTAAGACAAAAATGTGAGAATGTATGAAACAGGTGGAAAAATGTGTCCAGTAAAAAGCTTTGAGAAATATTTGTCAAAACTAAATCCTAAATGCGAAGCTCTGTTCCAGATACCAAGAAACTCCTTTTTTGATTCAGACCCGATCTAGTATGAAAATCGCGCACTTGGGAAAAACGAGCAAGGTACACGTATGAAGGAACACTCCACTGGGGCCGGTCTTTCCCAGATATACACCAACCACTGTAAAGTTCACATCAGATACAAAACAATGCCCCAGCTCGTGGACAGTCGTCATTTTCCTTCCATGGTTGCCAGATCCAGTTTCATAATTATAACTAGATGATATACACTACAAAAGTGTAGTAATTTAGACATTAATCCTACAATGAGTACTTTAATTATTAAATGAACAAGTTTTGCTTTAAACTTTCAATTTTCAGTGTATTACTCCCAGTAATTTATTTTGACTAGTCTAGACTTGTGAAAAAAATGTAAGAAATCGAAAAAGATTTTTTGTGTGTGTCTGATATATATATATATATATTACGCTGTATGATTTAATTATCTTTTCAAGTTATCATTAGTGTAAGAAAACTTGTCATAATAGATTCAAGCAAAGTGAGATTTTATTTTGTTGTTAAATGATTCTTTTTACTGAATTTATTGTTATTTTTCCTATACATTTATTACATGTTGATCAAAAGTCAAAATTTGTCTTTAATGTATTTATATTTTTCATACAGTTTGTGAAATTTTTAAAGTCCGGATCTTTTGCCTAGTAAAATTTAGTATTTAATTGATAAACAAAAATGCAATATTAAAAGAAGAGCATGATTTTCTGCTGCATCGCTTGAAATAATATAAAAAATCCGACTAGGGTTTGATATATTTCACACACTGAACAAATAAAATTATTATTTGAAAGCAAATTATAGTAAAAATGACAGCAACAAAAGGGATGTAAGGATTTAGATTCGGTATAATATAACAAATAAAACATGGCCTTGAGGGCAATATGCAAGTTTACGGACTGGCTGGTCAGACTGAGGAAGGTATATAGCCCTCAGCTGCGCTTCGGGCCATATACCTTCCTAAGTCTGACCAACCAATCCGTAGACTTGCAAACTTGCATATTGCCCTCAAGGTCATGTATTATTTGTATATATATATATATATATATATATATATATATATATATATATATATATATATATATATATATATATATATATATATATATATATATATACAAGACAAGGGTATTAACATGTAATATATAATTCACACGTTCTGTAAAAGTTCCGAGAAAACTAAGACGAAACATCACATATACTGAGCATGCAAGAGGGCATGAACATATGTGACTTTCTCTTACAGATTCACCCTGCCGGTTTCTTAACCATGTTTTATTCAGCCATGGCATGTATCAACATGGAGAAAACGCTGAACGCATACCCCTGGAGGTGCGTAATTATCGATGATGTTAGCTATTTCTAAATTTCAAATTTATCGTTAATTAAAATAACTTACAAAATACAGCTCAATAAAATAAGTTCAATAAAAAGTATTTACAGAGAGTGGTTATCAATGATTAAACTAACATTTGCATAATGTACATGTAAAATATTTCGAATAATTTCTAATTTAAATATATGCATAATTCACCCGTTTAATTGTCGAAACGGCTAAATTTAATCTTACCCTGTGAATAATAATCAACTTAATTAGAATTAATTAAACATAATTATGCCGTTAATTAAAGCAGATTTTTTTTTTTCTGAAAGACTTGTATATGAAAACCAATAAACATATGTTTTATTCTTTCGTCGTTATTGAAATGACATTTGAATGACAAGCTTTTAATGTTATTTCTACGCTATTTTATTAGCTAGAAATAATGCTCCGTTACTTTGGACTGCGGTTGACAAATGATGCATTGTTTATTCGAAGATTGCTTTTTTGCCTGAATGAAACCACTTATTTTGGAAGATAGACTTTAGTGTGATGTTCAATTTGGAATGTTTATAGTGTTCAATTATTTGAGAAAATAACAATAAATGTTATATGTCTCGGAAATTGCTTTCCGATTCAGCTATCGATATAATGTGTATGCATTTAGCAAAATATAGACAATTCAAGCAAATAGTAACTTACACTAACATATTTTTGCCAAATGTATTAAAATTCTGTTAGTTTGCCTTGCATACTGGGTTTCTTCTTACATTAAACTTGCTGGCTTTCGTTTCCTTTACATTGTTTTACATAATGTACTAATTTTATTAGAGCACCAAAAATAGTCTTTAGATGTTTTGTTTGTATAGTATTATCTCTCAAGCAGATGTTAATCGGAAACAAAATGTATTCCGTGCATTGATTCTCGTAGCTAGATATGAAATTGCAATTTTTGTCAGAATAGAATAACGTCTGCAACCAGGCTATATGCAACATATTACACAAATGAGTTAAAAACATAAATAAATATCGACTTTAATGTGCTAAGATTGAGTTATATAATGTTATAACACATAAATCAAAAATCGCTACCAAATATGTTTTGTTCGTCTGTTTGTTCGGAAAATCAGTCATAGGATGGCATTGGATGAGATTCTTTGTTTAAATGGATCAACCAACGGTATAGATGTCCTGATCTGGTGTAAAATCCTATTGTAGACTCAAAACGTTTTGTAATAAACAAAATAATAGATCCGAAACTGAAACTGGCAGCAGCAGCATGACTAACAATGTATGTTGTTATTTGACATTATGTTATATGACTTGCCAATTCCTGAATATTTGAAATACACTATATTTGTTCTCGGCGAAATTGGATATTGACTACAAAATTGAGGATTTATGCTTGACATTATCTTTTTTTTGTTCTGAATTAAGAATGATTCTGTCTAAAAAGCAAAAGCAATTACTTTAAGAAAACGTGACATAAACTAAGGGTATTTTGTCATAGCGTTTTACCACAATATATTTTTTACGGAACAGTAGACAATAATAATATTCGAATCATATTTTTGCCAGTCACATTTACCATTTCTTGGATTAATGTTCAAATATAAAATCAAAACACATTAATTATTGGCTTCAAACAAGGCTCTGGTGATGACTTTATGAAGATCATGTCTTATATCTGTTAATAGGTAAATAAGAAAAGGTCCTATCAAAATTTTCAGATATTTAAATTTTTATCTACCTGTAGACAAAGGCAAACAAGGTAAATGTAAATGTGACAAAAACACTGAGACGAGACATAACACACAAAAACAAAAACCATCAGTTACCGCCTTGGAACGGTCAGTCGGCAAAAGGGCCAACTGGGGTGCTCAAACCTGGTTTGTGGAGCGCTCCAACCTCGCACTTTCTGAAGTTTTTTCTATCAAACAAACAGTGTAAATAAAAATATCCCGTCAAAGTGACACAACTAACAATAAGCACCTGCATCGGGAGTTAAAACAGATATAATGAACATATGTACAGTATTTACAATAGATAAAAGCCTCGGCAACCAAAAAATTCCAAATGAGAGAGTAGTTTAAAATAAAATAAAGCAGTACAAGCGCTGATATATTATAAGAACCATATAATGACATCATAAATGCCATGACGTCATATGCCAAAAGTGTCAAAAGTGAAATGTAAACAATACGGAAGAAAAGATAGAATTTTAGAAAATCAACAAAATAAAACGTAGTTTTGTTTAGAGTTAATACGTTTTAAAAACATATCATAAACGCCGAGGATTTATCCGCAGTTGACATATTATATATGATAAAGGTACAAAAAATCCCGATGTTATACCTACTGTGCAATCTCACGTAAAGGGTATGGAGACTGCTCAAGTTGTCCCACCTATATAGGGCACGACTGGAGAGATGAAGAGACAAGAAATCCAACAGTGACTGTCCATTTATGGCTTTAAGTCACTGTTTTCATATAGTCTCAACGACCTGTCCGGTCATCGTGTAATTTAAAAGCAATGCAAGTTATTGACTGTAAAAGGGTCAATTGCAAGCAATGCAGTACATCGAAGGATTTCCGGGTTGTAACCGTCTGCAATACATTTTCTGATAAGTTTTGTAAAGTGGTCAGAAAAGTTATTGAGACCCTTGATCCTCTTTAACTTGTATAAACATTTCCATAAAATGCAGGATGGCTTATGCCTTTCTGCATAAGTGTTTTCATACTGCTATTATACTTAGAAGCAATAAAACCATTGCGATGAAAGAATTTTGAAAACGCCTTTCTTAATTTATGAAAACGAAAGCCTTGCTGTAACAGTTTAGAAGAAATAAACAGGTTTCTAGCATTGAAATCGTCTACTTTAGTACAAACTCGTGCAAACCTTGTAAGTTGTGATATGTAAATACCATAGGAGGTAGCACGAGGTGAATCACCATCAAGGTATGGATAATTCACAATACTAAAGTTGAATTCATCTCTCTTGTCATAGATTTTAGTAGAGACGCTGTCATTGGAAATATTGATCTCAATGTCTAGAAATGCTGCATTTAAATGTCAGTTATTTGCTTTATTAAGGGTAAGTTCGATGTAAGCTTCTTACTTCCTTTCTTAGTTAAAGTGAACGTAAGATACGACTGACACTTTATTAAATTTTCAAGGCATTCCTTCCAATTACTTAATGCTATGAAATACATAGACAATGTCCCATTTCAGTATGCAAACATCAATAAAAAAACATCAAAATTAAAACGCTATGCAATACAATTGAAGATATTGTCGTAAAGTAATCGTATGTTTCTTTAATTTATAGACGTCTATTTTTGTAAATAGCAGAAATATATATATAAATATTAAAAGACATTAATAAATTTAAGGAAATGGGGGTGGGGTGCTATAAGCATAAAAATGATAAGTATAAATTCTCACACATTCTCCGTGTGCGGGAGGGGGTGGGAGGAATGGCGGGGTTAAAAGTCAGGCAAAAATCCTCTATAAAATAAGACAAAGTGACAAAAATATTTAGAAAAAGCTATTAAATTCGAAAATAAAGCAACAAAGTGAATTTCAGACGATATAGTGAATCTTGATCATTAGCAGAATGATAGCCATATGGTACGCCAAAACGCTAAATAAATAAAAGAAGATGACGTTTATGTTTACAGATCTTTTTTATCTTTTATTTCTGCAACATGATGACATATGTTACAAATCATGCAAATTCATTCAATTTCTACATACAATATACAAATTTCACAATACATATATTGGCTTGAAGAAGAATTGAACTTTCCTATATTACATCATAAAGTATTTCATTAATTCAATAATAGTGTTACTAATACTTGTATAAGGACAGGTTAAGATAATACCTAGGAGGGCTTTTTCTTTCGTCATAGTAATGTTTATAGATTTTGCTTTGAAGAAATCGTTTAGTTGTTTCCATAATGGTTGTACGTTGCAACACTCCCAGAATAGATGCTCAAGTGATTCGATTGCTGAATTACAGAAAGTACATAGACTTGATTCTATGTATTTATATTTATATAGCGATTTATTTGTGGGAATTTTCTAATCAAAAATTTATATTGGAAACATCGTAGTGTAGCGTCTATAGTAGATTGATAGATGTTACTGTATATACTTCTCCAATCGATTTTTTCATTATTGTTTAGGATCTGACTTGTCCATTTTTCTTCTGAGGTTGGGTTACCAACGGACATTATTTTTTTAGAGTGTTTGCATCTTTCTTATGATTCCTTCTTCTTTGAATATGTCTTTTAACTCTCAGATATTGTATAAAATCCGTTTTTTAGAAGATTGTATAAATAAGTCAATTGGTCAAAAGAGTACCATTCGCTAATTCTATAATCATAAAGGTGTTCGAAGTATTTTATCCGCTTTTTGTACCAGTCTTCATAGAAAAATGTGTTTTTATGCTTTACTTTTTTATTATTCCAGACTATTGTTTTGCCTAGTGGTTTAGTGTTTTTCAAAATGAATTAACATTGTTCTGTGCATGTAGGACATCAAACATGAATGACTTGTCTTCATCTATTTTTGCAATGATACTATTATCTAGTTCACAGTCGAATATAATATCGTTTCCGAAGCGTTTTATTTTTATATAAAAGAAAACTTTCCATTGGCTGTTATTGTTGTTGTCCAAGTAACGTTTGATCCATCCTGCCTTGAGTGCTTAATGAATGTTTCGATATTTGTTAATTTTAACCCTCGCTTTTCATACGATTGGTACATACTGTTTCTTTTTATTTTGTCGGGTTTCCCATCCCATATAAATTTGAAAATCGACTGTTTAAGCGCATTTATTGTATTTTGATTTGGAGTTTTTAAGACTGTTAGTGGGTATTTGAGTTCAGGTAATGCGAACGTTTTTATGACAGTAATTTTTCCCATTAATGTTAGCTTTCTGTGTTCCCATTGTTTAATTGTTTGATGAAACTTGTTTACATTTTTGCCTGTATTAATGCTAATTGTTTTGTCTTTTTCATTATAAAAGGTTATTCCTAGAGTAGTCGCACTTTCGGGGGTCCATATAAAATTTCTGTCTCTGCAGAAAGTAACGTCCGAATTTGTTAATGTTCCTATTTACAGAATGGTTGATTTGTTTACATTTAAGTTAAAGCCAGAACATTTTGAAAAATGTTCTAATGATTCTATTAATGATTCAAAAGATTTTTCGTCGCCATTATTGAAAAATATCATCAGCAAACAAGGACTGTCTTATTTCCGTGTTATTTACTTTAATGCCCTGAATGTTACTGTTTTGTCTCATGTAATTTGTCAGTGGTTGCAGACAGAGAATAAAAATAAATGTGGACAGCGGGCAGCCTTGTCTGACTTCCTTTTGAATATTAAATTCTTCGGATAAATGTCCATTATTGATAATTAAACTTTGGATATCGTTATTTAATACGGAAATCCATTGAATAAGGTCGGGGGTGAAATTTTGAGAAATGAGAGAGTCTATGATAAATGAATGATCGATGCTGTCAAATGCTTTTTGAAAGTCCGCGAAAAATAAGAGGCCTGGCTTATTATTACTTTCTAAATATTCCATAACTTCTAGAATAAGTCTGACATTTTCGCCAATGTACCGGCCTTTGATAAAACCAATTTGTTCATTATCAATTAGCTGATTGATTTTTTCAGTCTGTTGGCAATAGATTTGGTTGCAATTTTATAGTCTATGTTCAGCAATGTTATTGGTCTCCAATTTGACAGGTTCGTTGTATCTTCATTTGGTTTTGGTACGAGTGTAATAATTCCCTGTTTCTGTAACGTTGTAAGGTGTCCTGAAGTAAAAGAACAATTATTTGAATCTAATAAGTGTTTTCTAATGTCTTCCAGAATATTTTATAGAATTTTACTGTTAGACCATCGGAACCTAGACTTTGATTATGTTTCATGTCTTTTAGTGCTATTTCACATTGCTTACAGATTTTGTAACTCCAATGCTTACGTTATTCGCCTAGTTCTTACAACATTTATAATAGCATCGAGACAATCAATACCACGATGTTACAGAGCTGGTCCCGCATTAGATGTTCCCGCCGAGAACAAAATGCATGTCCATAGACCTCTCGGTCAGCCTTTTCATTATTTATACAACAGGATATTATAACACTGCAGGACAATTGGTTATTAGGCGACTGACTATTGGCGCCTCTCTCATCTGTATCTCATATTACACACATATATAACATTGGTTTATTGTCGTTCGTATTATTTTTATATATAAAAAACAGAAACTATTTGGAGAACAGATAAACTAACATTAACAAAACGATTAGGTAATTCCAGGCGAAATGTTTTAATGTTTCTGTTTTAAGAGAGTCATATCTATAATACATTTGAAAATAAATAAACACCAATAGTTTTTAAAGTCTGGTCTGATACAAATCAAATCAGATATAAAAAAGAAAGATTTCGAACTTAAAATCTCTTTTTGTGTTTCATTTAAATTTGGTTAAGAATTGATTTATCTCCTAATAAGTGATAAAAGGTTTCGATTTTTCTTCTAAGTAAACTCGTTATAACGAACTCATTGCAACAATTGTTAATCTTGGTGTCTTGTTCGATAATTATCTCAAAGGCAACGTATCTATTTCATTAACAGAAATGTCTGAAACAAAAGTGTGCAACAAGTCAAACAGTGCAGTCATGCTGAAAGCAATCTCTTTTTTTTAAATTTAACGTTGTTTGTCATTATGCATATAAATTCATGTCCAAAATCTAACGTTATGGTTTGTTATGCTTGAAATAAAAAAGAACATGTTATTTCTTTTCTTCGAATCTGTTATTGTATCTGTCTAACGAGCTGTTTATGTGGTTTAAAATAGATGTTTTTGCTGTATCTTGAATACTTGTTATGCCTGTTATGTATTTATACTTGATACTTAAGATAAATGCGCACATAATCGTTATAAACCTGGGGAGTTATAAATTATATAAATCTTATGTAAAATATAAAGAAATACGAGTTGCGAAATATTTCCAGGACGATGTCTTAATATTAAATATTTTATTAGAATTAAAGAATTATCTTGTTGATAAAGAATGTATAATTTGAGTTAATTATAAACAATCGAAATAATTGCCACTATGATCAAACTTTTCTGATGCGGCACATGTACTTTCATTTTCTGAAACCTCTATAGTCAGAGCCATTTCAGTTGTTGTTTTTTTATTAATCGAGTTTGGTGATAATGCCATTCATAATCATGTCCTAATCCAATTTAAATGCCACGAAGACGGAGAATAAGAAAACATCGGCTCTACCTTTGGCTTTTAATATCGTTATTATACAATACAGCTTAATCTTTTTTGTTGATGCCATACCATACCTATAAACCTTTGTGAGACGCCAAGCAGAATACAGTTACCACATCGAATGGTTCCAATAAAAGCAACTACTTACATCGTTCGAAGAAAACACAAATGTAAATAATATGCATGAATTGCACATGTCACGGTTTAATTAGATATCCCAGGGAAATCTATACATTGGTTTGACATAATATTGCGTTATCATGCAAATGTATTCAATGTCGATGCAGTTCTTTAAGTAACTTTCTTAAACGCTAGAACTTTCGAAGAGGAAAGAGTTCAGTTAAAACTTTTTATTGTAAAAAATCATGATAAATCGGTCGTTAATTTTGCAATGTTTAACAATTAAGGAAGTGTAAATCCTAAATCAAGAATTTTGTTAGTTTACCTTCATTCATAACAATAATTTGTTTAGACAAAGTCCTTGCTCATAGCTAGCTAGGCATTTAAGTACAACTATTTTTTTCTTTACGAAGTTTATATGTGGGTCGAACTTATGTTGACGGTAATGGTCGGAATCTGACGAAGTACCAATCACCGGTCACGTAAGTTATAAGTTCGTTCCGTCTGCTCTTGTCACCTGCGTACATTTGGTCTCCAGCGAAATATGAAATTGCTGTTGACCATTGCGTACTCACAAGTAGTATTGTTTAATTTAAATTGAACAACTTATACGGCTGAAACACAAGACCAAGTCCTATAAGCATTGCAACATATACCCAACTTCGGAAAGGAACAGAGGCAAAGGCATTCACGTGCAAGTCAAATGTGAAAGCAAGGACATATCTGTGATGAGTGTTTCAACAAATAGACCAAACCCAACAGTCAGTCGGCAAAAGCCCGACTGGGGTGTTTAACCGGTTTTACAGAGCTATAACCTCGCACTTTCTGAAAAATGTCTTAAATGTAAGTAATGAAAGAAAGCAGTTCCATTTTAATAAAACGTGTGACGTATTCTAAGATAAGCTCTGACATAATAAAAAGAAAGTTGTGATGTAATGAAAGTTTATGAATCAGGGTAAAATTGACTAGAGAAGAAATGTAGATGGTTGTATCATCTTGCTCAGGTAGAGATGAAAGGAACGAACCAAAATCCAATGTCCATCAAAGGAAGCACTCGTAACTAAAAGTATCAGTAAAACGGACAAATCTTTATTGTCAAAATGCTCAGCTTAATCCCTGATTTTCCAGAAAGCTATATTATTGTAGGTATTCGATGCGTTCCTAGAAGATTACACTACACTGCGCGAAACCATACAGTGACACATTCGTAAAGAAATATGCACTGGACGAACCAAGATACAGGCGTTTTTATTACTAACGCCATCACCGTCTGTTAACGTTTTTATTCTTGTTTTCGCTGGGCTGCTCGTCTTGCAGCCGCCATTGCGATAAAATATCCCATTACCAGTATGTCTCCATGGAAATGTCTTCCTACTGAATCACTTGCATCTCTTTTGATTAAATAATAATAATTCTGTCAACTTTCAGACATTCTTTGATCAACTCGACTGACCAATAAATGTCTTTTCTCGAGGCACGCATCGAACATGTCTATAACAGTTTAATTACAGTCTGCCTAATAAGTAATGAATATAGACGTATATTTCATAACGGCTGAACTAAAAAATCATATAAAAGCATTGATTTCAAAATAGCATTCTCCTTATACAGATAGCTTTTGTTTTGTAAACGCCATTAGTCCATGTGCATGACCTACCAAAGCAATATTCTATTATTTGGTCAAAAATTGGGCCTTTCTCATCTTTTGGACAATCTAAACCTTCTGTGTGTAGTGCAGTTTCCAATAACTTATAAATCTACTTGTATCGGTATCAATAATTTATCAAATCGCATAAACAACAATGCTCATATATTTTCATAACATATTTAAAGACACATAATTAAATAAAAAAATAGAAAAGTTATATGTAGTGTCAAATTAACAGATTTTTCACTACGGGTATATTTGCAGCAGATGTTGTCACTTATATAGCATATTTTGTTTTTGGATATTATCTTTTTTTCATTATTATTATGATTTTTCAGTTCAAAAGAAAAGCAGTAAACCTTTTTTCTCTATCATTTGAGACTTGTTTATGTTCAAACAGCAAGCAACATCATTTTTATGCACTGCAGTAGGTAGTTGGGTCTAGTAATTGATTAATGGCATTGCGATATCAAACAAGCTGAGAAATATGTCTGCGGAAGATTCACGTCCATCCGTTTGCAGCAGAGGCACTAGGCACTTAGATTCAATGTTTACATTGTTTGTCTTTGATAAAAACTGTTTAGTGCTGTGAAAAATCTAAATAATGCAATGCATCAAAAATGTTGCACGAAAGTTTTTGCAACCAATAATGTTTTCATCAATCAGGTTTCTTGAGCTGTGTCATACTTGTATATCACCTCGCATAAATGTTTATTACAGTCAGCATAATATATTATTAGCAATACAAAAATAACACACCTTCAGTTCGATATAAGACGTACATGCTTTCTTTCATGATATCATTTGATATCAAGTGAGTTTATAGGGATTTGTTATAATGTCGCCTAATGGAATTGAAAAGCAATTCTTGCTACAAATGCTGGTATTTTACTTACACTTCATGTTTCATCAAGTTGTTATATACAGCACGTATAATTTGTGTATGTATATAAACGTTAACACTGAATCTTTCGTGAGAAATTGATTAGAGTGTTTAGAAAAACATTAGACAAAACAGAGCGAATGAAAACCTCAAAATGTATCATTTTGATATTCGTTTAAAATAGCGGGTTGAAATGGACTTTTAAACTACGTTACTGACATGTTCTATAATGATATCATTTTGATCGGCTTTATTTTTCATCTTGTTCATTAAATTGAAATTAAATTGAAATCGAAAAAGCCTTTTAAAGGATGGTTGCTTAATGTCCATTACAGCGCGCTTTATCAAGCCATGCATTATTCATAACATGAGGATTCAAAGTGTATTCGACGCAGCTGACTTTAAAGTGCTGCATTTATAATAACACCCACTTGCTGCAATTTCATTGTCAACAGCAGACTTCAGGACGTAATTAATTTAGATTTTGATGTAAATGGTAATTCCTATTTCCATAATATCAAATAAATTAATAGAAATATCAGGAAGCGAAAATACAAAGGTAAGGCCAAGTTGCTAAAATGACAAGCATGATCCTTTTCGAAGCTGCATCATCAAGACAATACCTTATCTTTATTAAATGTTTTCTGTAATATATAGTTTCAGACAAATAAAAGAAAATGAGAGGTAACAAATCGCTTGCTACTCAGGAAAACGTTTTCAATTAACTTCAGTGTCACGTATATACAGGGACGCTTCAATATACAACATTATGACATTTTGTATTCAAATAGATCGATTTTCTTTTCATTGCTTGCATTTGAGAAATTCGTCAGGAAGTGCAAGGTTAGAGCTCTGTAAAACCGGTTTAAGCACCCCAGTCGGTCCATATTGCCGACTGACCGTTCCAAGGCGGTAACTATCGGTTGCTCTTTTCGTTAAATGACTCATCACAAATTTGTTCTTACTTTTCGCTTGGCTTGCGTGTGAAATACCTTTGTTCTGTGCCTTTTCGGAGTTTGGTATATGTTGCAATGCTCATATGACTTTGTCCATATATTCTTATTATTGAAATTGTAAACGTGACAATATGACAGAAACTACTGAAAAAGAATTATATGGTTTATACAAATGTAGCATTCTTGAAAGTAAATAACATTGTCACTGATTTTGAAATACAATATCTTTAACCTCAATATCTTTAACCTCGTCATATACAATTTGATCTGAACGAAAAAAAAATGAAATAAAAGGAAACAACCTAATAGGGTGTACTATTCTACTCTTACAAACTGGTTTTTATTTCTGCATTATGTATTAGAAATCATAACAAAATAATTTTCGACTCATTCTAGGTACATCATTACACCTTTAGATGACAGAATTTATTTCAGTCAAGTGAATCACGTGATTAAATTGATAAAGGATTAGATATTAGATGGTTCTTGGGCAGCAAAACAAAACTGTCTGGTGTTTGAATTTATTTCATGTTGTTCTCATAAGAATATTACAATATTAATTATTTAACGTTTCACAAATATCAAAAATGGCGATCTTTTATTTCCCATAATTTTGATAAAATCGATATTGGATTCGAGATATATATTACCGCGTTGGGAAATCTAGATAATGTTTGTCCTATTTGCGTAATTGATGCTTAGATGCCAGTCAAATGTTTGAGAAACGAATTTAAAGTCATTATTTTATCATATATATGATAACATATGAATTGCTAATTGCTCAATGTTGTATTGACAAAAACATTTTTCATGATATTGTTTAGATATAAATTTATTTGAAATCCACATTTCCATGTGCAGAAAATGCACGAGTTTTATAATGTATACTATACAAGTTTTGCATATAACTTGTTCTGACATTAAGACTGAGCGATGCAAAATTCTGGTAATTGAATATGTCTCAAATAATCGTGTGTGAACGTGTATGTTAAGGTTTTCTTTTCTAGTTTGTTTACGAATAACTCCTTAGAATCTTGTTTTTTACTAAACATGTTATACTTTAAGGCATATATGGTTTTACTATTAAATTAAGCCTCATATTTATCTCATTCAATGTTAAAGCTGTATAAAATACACGTTTTGTATTATCCTCCCCATAATAATATTGAGTACCAATAATATGTCTCTGTAAGTAACGCAATTAAAATGGTGAATTAATTTACTATTATAGAAAAAAGATAATGAAGAGTCATGTCTAAACTATGAAACTATAACAGATCACAATGGACGTTTGCCTGAGGCATGCAAATAATTCTCCAAAATGTCAATTTTAATTTGTCAGACACTTGAACATGGCATGTCTCTACTAAGCATGATAATTATGATGTATGCATGTTGTTATGATTTCTTTGTAGGAAATCTACACTTAACGTGTTATTTCAAGAACATAAAATGAAAATAAATTTTGTAATTTAATGGCATTTTCTTAAAAGCACATTATTAAGCAATTAGTTGTGTATTTCTACTTCAAATATTTACATAGACAGTTGTCAAAAATCATTTAAAACATGTAGTTTATTGATAGAAGAAGTAAAATTTGTTTTAAAAATGTATGTTTATGAAAACGAATGATTCATTGCGGTTTGTATTATTTGTAAATACCACTACATTACTTTCTTCATGTTTGATTTCACATTTAGTTCTCGACATAAAGTTATGTATACAACTATTTAAATGTTATTACTGAAACAAAATAACAAAGTTTAAATTTCAAATCATATTTGGTTTCTTAATGCATGTGATGTATGACGTAAGTGTTCATCCTCGATAAGCAAGACATCTACTACCCTATTGTGTATATGCATGTATGATTAAGATTACAAAAAATGAAACTTTCAGTTTGTACAAAAAAACCATTCATTGTTTGCTTGAGTCTTTGTAATTATTACATTAATCTGTAGCAGAACACTAAAAGCAACATTTCTTGAACAAAACGTGACGTGTTGAAAGTTGTGTTTCTCAGTTATATTCAGAAACATTTAAAAATAATAATACATATCGTGGCATGTAGGCTCACATCCATGACAATAACCTTTTTTATCATAAACTGGCAATATTTTATGCGAAGAGTTTGCATTTTTCAAATGGTATAATTTATGGTGCACCGAATATTATTATTCTTGCAGCCATCTAGGGAATTGTAGTCTTTTTGCAGCGTGCACTTGACAACTATAGGAAGTGTCACAGTTGTAAAAACAACGAAAAATGTTAAGCCTTCCAGAGGTTTGACACGCAAGCCATCAGCGTTCTAAGAGGGCTACTTCAACGACGGACAAGCACAATTTCTTCATCAAACTACGCCGTAAATTAGAAACGAAATTCAATTAAATGAGTACAAATTTATATTTATCAATATTTTTATCTCTTCTTATAAAATGTGTGTTTGTTTTATATGTGAGGGAAGCTAAGTCAGTTTCTGAACTTAATATTAAATGTGTGTCATAAGCTACGCAGGCTATAATGCGGTTATGAACAAATGTTTCTTGTCCGATGCTACTCACGTATTTCTTAGCAATATAAAATTGAGATGCTCGTTGCTATTCTTATATATAATTTACAATGTTTCGCTATTATAGCATTACATTCTATAGCACCATTTTCTGTAAGTGGTACAACGATGATCCTAAATTTAGGATTTTTATAATTTAATTAAATGTAAATAAGTATACCGATTCAAAAACTGCAAAAAATGTACTGACGTATTTTTAATTATGTGTGTATTCCGATGCTGACCGTTTAAACGAAAATATACAAAATTAATTTAAGAGAAAGGGGACAGACATACAGACAAACAGACAGACAGATAATCGGGCAGTCAGACAGACAGACAGACAGACAGACAGAGACAACGAGAAGAGAAAATATATATAAAAAAAGCTCTTGCAAAATTATTTCTAAAAGATTTTTGTCATTCGACCTCTTACTAAGTATTTATTTTCAATCACAATTCAGTTTACATATAGTTGTGGTCCGTCGGGAAATTTACATCGGAGGATTTATGGTTTCTTCATGAAACATTCATGCCGGGGCATTATTCATTTATCTCAAAGAAAAAGTGATATTATTTACGAAATTTTAAGTTGTTACATTATATAAAACGACATCAGGAGTGTAATGACATATTAGAAATATATATAATTTCGATGTTGGTGTCAATCACCTGTATAGTGTACTAAACATCCTAAATTATAAACACCTCAAATTATGCAAGCATATTATCGGACCCTAATAGTTTTCAACCCCCTAGCTTTAACTTAAATACAGTACATTCGATTACAATGTTTGGATTTTCTTTCGCTTATTACATCAGATGACTTGCTGACCTGTGTAATTACAGATATTAATTCCGTATATTTCAAACATTTTTATCTAAAAGATAAACTTATTGATATTTGAATATGAGGGAGCCTTGGTTCGAAGGTTTAGTTTAGCGTATTAACAACAAATTCAAACGGCAACATTTTGGAGAAACTATTTCACCCAGCCACTTGTATATTTAAATGATAATTTATTTTAACTTATTTTATTATATAGAACATCTAGTTATATTTACATGTGTGTGGTTGAACTGTGTGGTTGAACAGTATTTAGCGGTAGAAGCGAACAATAAAGGAAGATTTTCAATTATTTCATATAATGTGTTGTGCATTTTAGAAATTTTCATACACCTATTTAAGAACAACGAATTATATCGCGACTTACGCGCGTATTCATTACAATTACAATATAAGACGAGGTCCTATGAGCATTGCAACATATACTAGACCCCGAAAAGGCACAGGACAAAAGGTATCACATGCAAGCCAAATGTAAAAGTAAGAAAAAATCATGTTGAATCAATAAACTAAAGGAGTAAACGCAATAGATACCGACTTGGAATAGTCAGTCGCCAAAAATGACCAACTGGGGTGCTTTAACCGGTTTTAACCTCGCATCTCCTGATGGGTTTCTCAAATGCAAGCAATGAAAGGACAATACATCTATCCGAATCAAAAATGTCCAAGCGCTGATGTTTTCCTTGATATGTTATAACAAAATCGTCGCTAAGTAAATCACATTGCGACCACTGCGACTAAACTTGCAACGAATCCCATTAACCAATAAGGTATTTACGAAAAGGAAGCAATATTTTCATCACAGTTTATTTAAAAAAAACATGCAAACTGACTATGATAAACTTTTGCCGTGTTTTCCATTGTTTTCGTTTTCCACGCTATATGTAACGACATCCTAATAGTTCATTTACAGCCAGCTAGCCATTAAATGGTCTGCATTGCAGCAATAACATAAAAAACGAATGAGGTCACAGTTTTATATCGATATTTACATGTATAACGCAACGCAGTCAGTAATAAAAATGTCAATGTGTTTTGTTACTTGTGCAGTGTCGCGGTCGTAGAAAATCTTCCCGTGCATGTAATCTTTGTTGTCATTTAACTCATCCTATAAGGATTGTTACGTTTATTTCCTTTGATGGGCATTGGACTTTGGTTCTGCAATTCCATCTTCACATGAACAGGATGCTACAACCATTTATTCGTCTCTGGTCGTGTTTGTTCATGATTCAGGAAGTTCATTTTATTTATAGTCAACCATATTTGTGTAGCTTTTCAAATCGAAATAATACCACATACTTTCCTAAACACTATGTGGACATTTATTTTTCAATGACGTCGCTACTTACGTCATAGCTTATAGAATATAAGCGTTTGGACATTTTGTATTAAAATAGATCGTTTTTCTTTTCATTGCTTGAAAAAGAAACTCGTCAGGAAGTGCTAGGTTAGAGCTCTGTAAAGCCGGTTTAAGCACCCTAGTCGGTCCATATTGCCGACTGACCGTTCCAAGGCGGTAACTGTCGGGTTTGCTCTTTTCGTTAAAAGACTCATCACAAATTTGTTCTTACTTTTCGCTTGGCTTGCATGTGAAATACCTTTGTTCTGTGCCTTTTCAGAGTTTGGTATATGTTGCAGTGCTCGTAGTACTTTGTCATATATCCTTGTTGTAAAACGTCGAACTTTATATGTAAACAACTGAACTAATTGGTTAGTTTTTGGTGCTCATGATGGCCATATATAAATATAACAGGGATGACGAACCTGGGGACAATTAAAAGGGCAACAGAATACTTATATGACAACATGGCCTTATATTTTTATTAATAAGTTTAAACGTGCCTTATTACAGAATATTGTATTCTTGCACAACCTTATGGTGTATCTTTTATTATTTATGCATTTAATACATGTTATCTTTGAATCAAATTTAATACTATGCTTATCCAACTGCATTCACTTCTTAACACATTTTCATTCCCCTTAACTTTGGAGACCTTAGTGAAGTTTTTATTCGATTTGTAACCTAGAAACTATATTTTAAATCTTATTTTGAATCACATCAGATAAACAACATATTGACTATTCGCTGCATAAAAGATTTCAGAAAGTAACGATATTGTATTACATAGAGTAGTCTGTAAAAGCTCTTTCAAAATAACACTTATGTTCAAAAAGATAGTTTATTTTAACAACTGCCGATTACGACAGTGATTACTTTTTCTAGCTGCAAAAAAGATGTGGTACTTCTGACATATACAATTGATAAAGCAGTTGATGAAGTTTTACGAGAAAACTTTGGAGTTTCTTGCCTAATAAATATACATACATTCCTAGCAATATAATTTTCTGTAGACAAAATCGTTCTCCCGCTTAAATTACTGGATTACTAAGCTACAACACCTTAAGTATTCGTGTATATCTTGTGCTGCGATACATGCAGGAAAATGTCGCAGTTGACATCTGAAAGTGTCACTTATATGCTTCAGCACACAGCATGTGGATTGCACTAACTACGACCGTGGGAAATATTGTTTAATTAGTTTGCTATTGTGATTAGAACTTCATATAGCCTTGTTTAGCCCTCTCGGTCGTCTCCGACGAATGTCAATTCTTTTAGCAATGAGGGCGTAAATTGAGATAAAATGTTAAATTTTAATTGCAAATATGTTTAATTATGTCATTTTAGCTTAACTTGCAAAATGGAAATATGTAATTCATAATGCTTTTTAGGAAACATTCACCCTTCACATGCTCTACACCGTTCTGTTAAGCTAATTGCTCTAAATCGTAACATACCTGTAGACCATTTACCAGTTTGAATTTATATTCGAATTTGCCATGGCCATTTGATGATTTTTATATTTACATTCATTAATTGGAAAATTTAACATATGTATATTGTTCATAGGCTTACTTTAAAGCGTCCATCATACATACACATTTTACTTCATCCAAATTGATCAAGCTTACACACACCGTCTCACACGTTTATCTTAAACTATGTAATGTTTATTTGTAATCTTTAATAAAGTCCTCTTCATTTCCTCTGTGATATTTTGAAACATCAAGCATTAATATAATATGCCTCAGACATGTTTCGTCCCCTTGATGGAATGTTCATTAAACTGTTCGATTGATCCACAGCAACCAAATTCATTATCGGCATACGTTGCTCTTCGTCAATCGATTCGTTAACTTTTTCACAATTATCAAGTAGAAATACCATCAAATATTGCGAAACAACGGATCCAGCACTGGTACCATGTGTCCGATTGAACGCCAGTACTGTCAAATTAAATCAAATCGCGTCGTCTGACTGGTCGGATCCCGGCAAATAGTGTTTTTTTTTCGGTCAGCTTAAATACCATTGAGGTTGAAACTAGACATAACCGTACGTTTTATTAGTGAAGATGCCCATTCTGCACGTCGTGTGACAGTGAACGCAGTTCACGTAGAAGAATTAATGATAGTGGCTTATCTACGATCCCGCATGACCGGTAAACAGTCAGATTAAGGTCATCAGTCGTTTAATCGCACATTCATCCGTTTGTGTTTACTCCGCAACAAACATAGCACCTCATTGTTCGAGGGTAATATTCATTTAATTTATGCCTTGAACTGGCCACGGCAATGGCCGGTTATTCCCTCTTTTAGAAAATCAGATATTAAGGTATTGACAGGCTATTTTCCCTATTCGAGGTCTTCCGTCGGGAAAATGAAGACAAACTATTCCAGTCCATATAAGGATTACAGATGTCAGCTTGTATTAGCAGGAATAATACGGATATCTGTCCCAACTAAATGAATCAGATATGTATATAGAACTTGTATATTACCGGGACCTATACACAATTTTAGTAGTTTATTTTTTTAAGTAATCAATAGAGGTTTTTATTGTACTAATAGAATCTAGCGAATACAGTTAATACAGAAGTGCCGTTAACATTTGAATACATCAGAGACATTCATTAATGCCAAAGCTTATGCCTCTTAGCGCAAATAAAGAACGACTTTAACATTTTACTACTGCACATAGAATAAGGTCGAAAAAAGTTTCTTGTTACCGTCACATGCACAGGTGCAAAAAAGGCTGTGTTAAATAACGATAGAATTCAAAAAGATATAGTACAGTCCAGTACCATCTCATTCAGATTTATATTTGTTAGAAGATTAAATGCTCTAAGGCCGTTAATTATTTGTTTTTTTTTCTGACACATTAAAGTATTACTAATGCTTAATTTATATACACGTTGTTTTCGAATACATGGAATATTTTCTATCTTGCAAAAAACTGTAAGTAGTGCTTAAACAACACGTGAGTAATTGACTGTTTCCAATCACCGTTTACAAATAAAAAAGAAATTACTAGAAATACTGCAAATATTAATACACGTTGCACTACCACCAGATTAAGGAAGACTGTGAACGTGTAAAAAGACAAACACACGAAGAGGAGACATTTCAGACCAAAAGAAAAAAAAAACAGTTTTGAACGACCGGGAAAGGTCATTTGACAGATAGACAGTCTAGGGTGTTGAAACTTAATTGCGTGGAAAACCTCACATTTCGTGGAATTTTTTCTCACAAGCAAATAGTGTAAATACAAATATTGCATAGCGATACAGGACAAGAGCAGTTCATTTTATCCGTGTCTTTCATCTTGTAACTTCTCTGACCATTTAGCATGTCAATTTTACGTTTCCCGGTCAGTGTGGTGGACTTAACTTGGGAACGTCTTCCAGCTTACCTGTAGTGCCTTAACCAAGGCATTTTACGTTCTAAACTTGGATGTTTATATGCAAAGAAAATTGGCGTCGCTATAGAAGCCAGATATGTATCGCTCTGGGGAATTTCAAAAACTTGAAGAAAACATTTATAACTAGAAGTCTTGGTTTAATAAATATAAATGTGCCAGACCCATTTTCATCAATCACGACAAAAGTGGAAACTGAGATCCATACAAAATCGTTAATTATGCATGGAGTGGTCTGTTTGTACAGGCAAGTTCCTGAAGAAGCAATGAAGAGAGTCTCGATACACATATGCTAGACTAGATACTTCAGATGTCAGAGGGTTAATTAAGAGAAGACATAATAAGAGGCGTACTATATGCCAAACAGAATTAATATGAATAAGATGACTTTTATTACTTTCGTAATGGTTTATCTAAGGAATGGAAGATTATTAAGCAAATTCATTTTAACCGTATATCAATAATATCAATAAATAATTATCTTAACATACTTGACGCGATCTTCTCATATTCAGTTTCCATAAACACATCATGTGTCAATCCGAAATGTTACTCAGTGCTTTTCATTTTATGCTCTCATTTTTGGTATAGAAAAGAATTCTGGGAATAGCACAAATCCATGTCGTTGAACGCTGATTGAAATGTTGATTCTGTGGTCCCCGACGCTAACACATTTACGACAACAAAAGCAATTGTCTTTAAATGATGTATAACATAAAAAACGTTTCGAGCCATAACGAATGACGATTTGGACAAAATTGATAATGGTGTATGATGATGAGTAATAGATAAAAACACCTTGTACTTTCATTCTATGCAATGTTTGGATCATTAAAGCATCCGTATAAGTTCAAAGAAAAGGATTGAGATTGGGATTTGCCGGCATATTTGCCGATACTGTGCAGCGACATTTCTATCATTATAGCGCAGGGGCACTTATGAGGTGCCCAGGGACTGAACCCGGCCGGTTCATTATACTGACACCGATGAGTCAGGTGTAATGTTGTCCCCTTAGCCGTGAGCGTTAGGACGGAAGCCACTACTAACTTTAAAGTATTTGGTTTGACCCGGCTGGGATTTGAACCCGCGACCTCCCGATCAGCAAGCCAAAGCTCTACCACTTGAGCTATTGTGGCCCGCCAGAAAAGAAAATGGGACACAAAATAGACCAAGACAGGCAATAATTTTCGATATTTAAATGGATTTTCAACTAATTCTTTATATCAGTTTTTATACGTTGGATATTTAATAAAAATGTATAACCATGCTTAATTTTAGTAGACAGCAAGTGATCGCATTAACTTTATGCTCTAACTGTAGGTTGTCTTTTGTATAAGAACATAATTAGGGCCGATTTAATTATACGTGTATAATTACATTACGGTTTTAAAGACACGTAAATAATGCGCGGTAGTTAGAATTAATTTGTTCGTAACTAACCCGATTAGATAAACGAAGCCTCGCTATTGAATTGGTTTGTGTAGAATATAAATTATGTGGGCAGTGTTTTACATTCTGCGTAGAGTAATGGCAACGAATAAACACATTTCAAAGAAGTTGTGCATTTATCTCTGATATATGGATTACATGTTTGTTTCATAAAGTTAAATCGAGAAAATTGTTGGCAACTGTAACCTTGTTATTTTAAAAAGCACTTGATGAGATTTTATGCTTTGTAATTGATATAAAATGTACAGTTACACATCTTTCTTTAAAGGGTCACTATCGTAAGTAGCATGTACATTTGTAATTGCCTTTAAAAGTTTAAAGGATTAAGTATGTGGTTTTAAACGTGTTTATTAACATATTTTAATACGGTAATATTGTTGCGTATTTAATTTTAACACGTCAAATAAAAAAGTCGATATAATCTAGAAGATTAATACAAATAATATAACGATTTCGCCTAAAAAAGGCAATTCAGAAACATATAATATTCTTTTTTATACAGATGCACATGCTTCTGGTAAAAACGTAACTGTAAACTTATTTTAAATCTAACTTTTTATTTATTTGGCATTCAAAGAATGTCATTCTTTTTTATAAACATGATTCATTATGAATGTTAGACTGAACAATTTCGACAAACTTCTCGCCTATATATGTTTCAGTAAACTAATGTGTAATCGGTGGTAGGAAGAAAAACTTCTTAGAGACTTGTCTCGTCAAGACAAGTTTGATCATATGTTTGGGTCATCTTAGATTAAGATAAACGTTCGTCATATTCCGTCAGGATCATTACAAAACCTTTGTTATTTGTTTTGGTCAACACTGTCCAGAAAGCCAGCCTCGGCGACAAATGGTGTTAAACGAGGTCAAAGAAATTGACAATTGATATGAGTCACCGGTTAAAGACGCGGAACTTCAAACAGACTACAGTTTCGTTTCTAAAAATAGTTTTTTTTTGAAGAATACTGTATATAAATGAAGAAATGTATGCAATACATACCTTTTTGTTCCTGTCAACAATGTTACTTGCGCAGTGTGGCGGTCGTAAAAAATCTCCCCGTGCATGTAATCTATGTTGTCATTTAATTCATCCTATAGGGATTGTATTTCCTTTGATAAACATTGGACTTTGGTTCTTCAATTCCATGAACAGGATGCTACAACCATTTGCTCTTCTCTAGGCACTGTTTTCTTTTATTTGAAAAGTTAATTTTATTTACTATTAACGTTTTTGTAGGTCCTCTAATCGAAATAATACCTATCTCCCTTCTGAACACTATGTGGACATTATTTTTCAATGACGTCACTGCTTTCGTCATAACTTGTCAAACAAAACGTCAGCGCTTGGTCATTTATTCCAGTGGATAGGTTTTCTTTTCATTGCTTGCATTCGAGAAACCTATCAGGAAGTGCGAGGTAAGAGCTCTGTAAAACCGTTTTTTTAAGTACCCCAGTCGGTCCATATTGCCGATTGATCGTTCCAAGGCGGTAACTGTCGGGATTGCTTTTATATATTCTTATTGCATATTTCTGACAAAATGAAACCACAACCAGCTAAAAACGCAACTGTAAATCTTGTTTTTACACAACTGTCCGCCAGCTAGGAAGGGTTACTGTGCACCCCGATAAAATTATCATGGATGTCAAAATGTTGGATAGGCCGAGTAAATCGCAAAAAAATGCTAAAATAAACTCATTTATATATAAACTAACGGGTTCTAACGGGTTCTATGAAACATGTCCTGAAATGTTGATATGAAAGAAACGTGTTAAGAAAGCTAATAAACATTTTTCAAAATGAGCGTAGGTGTATAAAAAGTTCTGTTACTTAACATGTTGTTGTATTTGTAAGTTCAATACGTTTTCCTGCTAGTCTTACAGAAGTATTGGTTCAAATTTAATAACCAACTTGTCCTTTTTGGAATTTTTATTTGAAGTTTTTTTATGTCGTATGATTTTTACCTCTTAAAATGTTTATACTTAAATTTTGGTTAAAATGTGGTCATGCAAAATCAGACCAGATCAATCAATAAGCAAAGTTATGTACTTTTAGATTTGAATATTTTGTCATTCTTATTAATTTTTGTTAAGTTTGAAGTCAAATTGATGGGGTATTTCTTTATTTTATTGTATTGTTTCCAAACGACTTACTATTAAACTTGTCGAACGATACACTAATTGGATCTGATATTGCGCTAATAAGGGTCGAGTCTCGTCATTCATTTCTATTTTACTGCATTTGAGAAGAGCATGGAAAAGTTGATCTGAAAAGGATTTTAATTTGCTCCAATCTAGTCAAATACAGTCAATGTACAACTGTCACGCTACAGTATTTATATGAACTAAGTAGACATGTGAATGTTTTAAATTACAATCAACATGTTTACTTAAAACATGTGATTGAGCGTGTCATATAACATACATGAAATATATTTGCAAATACAGTCAACTCTCGTTATCTCAAATTTCAAGGGACCGTAGAAAATAGTTTGAGATATCCGAAGTTTGAATTATCCGAATTTACGGATAGTTTGTGTAAATCTTCAAAATCTTACCTGCTACACGGTGACTGGCAATGACTGAAATTCCTTGTTATATCTGCCACTGTAAACTAAGTTTCTGCAAGTTTGTTTTGTTTTGCATGTTTAAAGTGTTATTAGATTCAATAATCAGTACGTGTATTGTGGGTATGTAGTGGAAGAATGATAAAATCACTAACGCGACCTCTCATTTTATTTACAAGTTTGAGAAGGCCGTGTCAACAAGTTCTCAAAACTGTTACAACACGTACAAACTAAAACACTTTAATCAGCGTTAATTGATTAACGAAATTGTTGTTAATTAAATCAGCTAAATAAATAATAATCGAATAACCTCTTCTGTAAATTACGTGACATCCTGATTGCCGATAATTGGCGATAAAACTCGCGCCCAAATGTCGCGAGTGTCACGGTAGGTGTAAAAATCACTGTTGTTGCCGTTTTGCATCTTATAGAATTTGAAGTTTGAGACAGACCAACTGATTTCAACAGTTTTATACGTGTGGGGACAAAGAATTTAGTTTGATATATCCGATAATTTGACACATCCGAATTTGAGTTAAGCGGAGTCGAACAATATAGAAACTATATGGAAAAACGGGACCGTAGAAAACAGTTTGACATAACCGGAAATATGAGATAACCGATTTTAAGATAACGAGAGTTGACTGTACAATGTCCATGTGACATCAATATAATTAGATATATTCCCAACACATTTTATTTAGTCACAGTAAAAACGAATCTTTTGCCGACAAGAAAAGCAGCCATAATGTCATTGTGGTAATGACCATGGTAACGTAATAATAAGACAAACGACTAGTACCATATGACGCTTAACTTATATAACTCTCGAAGTTTTATAAGTATTTCAAAGATGTTGATGTCTGGTTTCTTTACACTTAAACAGTTGCTAATTTAATTGTTTAGTTGTGCATGACCTAATTTCGCACAACGTTGGATAGTGTGCATAGTTTACAGCAACAGCACAGTGGCTGGATTTGTATTAATCTCCAGTAGTGGTAAAAAGTCATAATGAATTTAATTACCTACGCCGATGACAATTTAACATCAAACCGACCACCAACAAATCATGACCTGTGTTTAGTCCGATTGAAAATGCATCCTTCATATACTAATGTAATTTATAAGATTGCTCTAAAGACTATAACTGACTGTTTGTGTTTATGCTACTTGTCTTTCAACTGTAAATGTTATTTTACGAAGAACATCACGTAAAAAGACAATCACGTTTAAGATGACCAATTTATAATGACAAATTATCTTGTACTGTGCTACTCTGATGTAAATTTGTTCCAAATATTCGAATATGAATCGAATACAGTGAAGGAATATTCGAATATCGTTTTAGAATTTGATTTACATCCCTATTGTTTTCGTTAAAATCATATTTAAACAAAACAAAGTAATACATTGATGATAGTAAACCCCATTCACTATGAAATTTATGCAGATATGGACTTAAAAGATACGGGTATTTTAATTTTGCACATACTAAGTAAATTATTTATGTTTTGAAAGGAATACTAACAAAAGTACGACATGAAATATTCTATTTTTGTTATAAAACATGACATATATTTATTTGCATATGTTCCCTCTATGCTTGAGAAAACTTTTAAATAGGAATATATGAGGTCTTTTGAGCAAAGCAACATATTCCAAAATTTAAAAAAGCACTGGACAAAGGTATTCTTAAAAACTATAATGTGTTACTATCCATTATGGTATGTTCTTTTACACCAACATCAAAGGAATGTAACCTAAACCAACCTTTTTAATTCTTTCAAAGGCATTTGTTTCATTAAACACTGTGTGTTAGTTCTTTATATTTAATTTAACCAAACGGACTGTCACTAGTTTAAATAAATAAATAATTAAGTACACAATAAACTTCACAACAACTAACATAATATGCAAGTGTTTATATAGACAAAAAAGTATTAAAATCAACCAGACAATGGGAATACGAATATAATTGGAAGCTTTCATGTTTTTTTTTCAAGATTTGTATGTTTTGATTATCATTTATATAGTGCCTTTTACAAAAGGTTTATGTACACTTATTTTGAAGCAAATGGTCAGCCTTTCTAATATGTTATGTTTGACATGTAAGTCAAAGGTACATGCGATCCCCACCGCCTTCCATGTTCTGAAGACAAAGTGAAAATGAAAAAAAAATAATTGATGAAAATAAACAGTTATGTTAAAAATATCTCTCTTTATAAAGATATCGTAATGAAAGTCTTCTTTTGTAAATATCACCCATATATTCCAGTTATTCCTGTTCCGGAAGACATAGGAAAGTATTATTTAACGCCAATTTGACATAACACTTAACGTTGTGAGTTTAAATAGTGATGATTGCATTGACGCTGTAAATTTCTTTTATAGAACTAAATTTCAATTTAATCCATATATTTTTAAATAGTGGATAAATACGTCCATTAGCGCAGACAACACTTTTTTGCAGGTATACTATATATTTCTATTACTGTACACATGGCGTGTTTTCGGTTAATTATTTACCCGTTTTGTCAGCTCTCAACAGTATTCATGCCATGTCTAAATGGGATTACTCTTGCCGCCCTCGTCACCAATAGAAATAAGACTAATTAGTGATCTATATCTATAGAAAGGATACTACTGAGAATAACAAACCAGTTAACTGAGTGGCTTACTATAAATATTTATACAATTATTTACAAGATTTCATTAAGTTTAAATTGGATTATGTATTTAAATATATATTTTACTATAAACTCGTCTATAATAAACAAAAGATCATTGGCAAAGAAATTTTAGTCAATTTCGTTAAGTGTGTTAAAATGTTTTTACGAAGCATAAGCTGAACTAATTTTAAAATCAAAATATATCACAATTTATATGTCTTAAGTAAAGCTTTACAGGCGAAGACACGTCTATCTCTTCAAGCCGTTTAACACTTGATAGGAAAAATGTTAGATGATTGGGGTCCATCCTATTAACTGAAGATAATGAAGCGTAAACAAAAAGGAAATTGAAAGACACACCCGACTACACAATTAGACGATTTAATGTGTCACATTTGATTTGATGATTGCGACTTCTATATAATTTGTGGCTTTATATAAGACGTTTTAATGGTCTTTTCTGACCCCCATTTAGCCTGCGGAACCCTGTACAAGTCAAAATTTAGCTATTGTTATTTACGATAAGAGATTGTGTAAAACCTTATAAAAGTTATTTGGTCGCCGAGATCACATAAAAAAAATTACTGACACGTGAAAAGCACTTTCTTTAAGCATGACGTTATTTCTCGTATTGTATAAGTAAATATTGATTAACCATTCTTGTATGACTATTGTTCATTTGCTTACAGTTGCTACAGAATGCCAAGGTCTCGGCATTTACATTTTATTAATCTTTAGACAACCCTGGAGAAACTCTGTAATAACATAGCACCTTTTTTGTCAAAAATTACTAAGACGACGAACGAATGACATATACAAGACAGTCTTGTAGCTTGCAGGGTTTTTAATTGCCATGGCAATTATCAATTACGGCCTACTGCAGACAGATGACCTTTAGAGAGAAGTAAATAATGCACTGCACTAGTTGTTTGCACACACATCTTTAAAATAACTATTGAAATGGCGACAGGAACGGATTTCTTCAATTGCAGGGATAAAAACTAAATAAAGTACAAAACTGATTTCATTTCCATTATATTCCTATGCTTTCAATTCACAAAAATACAGCATAATAATAATTATAATAATAATAATAATAATAATGATAATAAATTTATGTATTTCCTCCTTGAAGGAACAGTCTATTTATACGATTCGACTCTTTTTAACGCGTTATGTTTAAAATGTACTTAATAAACATAGCGTAGGATATTCATTAATATCATTTTCGTGTTTTGCTTTCTTTTATCGGTACACAATATGGTTTCACTCTTCCTTTAATCTTTTTTTCGGGAGCTAACAAAGAGACACATTTCTTTATAGGCTGGAGTTTGGTTCAAAAAGTCGATATGATGCATCCAAGTGTAAAAAATATTTTAAGACATTGTAAGAACGTTCTTGTGCGTTTTTAGCTATTAGTTTTTTTATGTACAAAAAAGTTTAAACTCTTTACCGGTAGCACGACCAGCAGTTCTCCAAGTACGGGAGGTCCGGGTTCGATCCGGGTAGTTAAAATTGTAGTGGTATAGTTCTCTTGCTAACACTCAAGCAATGACAAAGATAGATCCACGACTGGTTGGAATCAGACCAATGTGGTATCATGCCAGGTGTTCACATAATGTTATACACAGTACAGGCAGCACTTTATCTACTTCAAGTGGGCACCGTCTCCAGACAACTAAAATATTGATGATACAGCGATCTTCCTTATAAACAATAAACAATAAGCTTAGGTAATCACAGAGAATGACAAAATATAACCAAATAAATTTCATAATTTGAGGTTTTTGTTCACAAGAAATCAAAGACGGTGTCATTATTATGTATAATCTCAGTAGTAGTGAACTACGCAAATAATTAAAACCCTTTCCTGCTATAGAGAGCCTAAAACAAATAATTCGGATAGAAATTCATTCTTAACATGTGGCATTCTTTAAAAGCAAGAACCAAATATATGTTTTAATAGATTCGTGTTTGTTACACAGTTATAGTATTAATTTTCGGAAAATGCTAAAAATCGTATTAGTCACTCTATCATAATATGTTTACTTTTATGTTCAAAGGACATTTTCTTTGCATACATGTACACGTACAGTGAACGATTCGAGTGTGTTGACGCTTTAAAATGAGATAAGCTTGTAATTGTACATTAAACAGTGATATTACTAATGCATTTCTTCTAATGTACTTCTCCCATTTCTGTTAATCAGCTTTTTATTCTGTTGAAATCTACTTACTGATACAAAACTACAGTTTTTTCTGTGTCGCCTTTGCTAGGATTTTCGATGGTCAACCGAATCGTGATGCGAAAAAATATTTCATTAGGTACTCTTATGTCATTCGGTTTCCTCTGATATTAGTTATGCACAGAAGTCAGCAAGATTTTCTTATACATGTACATATAGAAAGGCTGCCTGACATATCATATAATTGCAAAAACAATGTTGAGTTCGCAAGATATACATTAAGTTGAAAGATCTATTTTCGCAATAGGTTCGGCATACTGCTTTCGAAGAATTTTGATTATTTAATGACGTTTAGAGTGTTGTGTTATGCGTAAGATTCGTATAATGAATTATAAAAAATGCAGTTTTTTGAGACGTACTTAAAAAAACTGTTTATCTTTTAAATAAATTTGGAAAAGAAATAACAAATTTAAAGATGCGCTGTCACCAGAATACGGTTTGCAAAATTAAAATTGTATCTAAAATTTAGAAGTTACTTAAGTAAAAGCAATTGTCTTTCTTTCAATGTTTCATAAGATATGTCTTGCATTTAAACTGTCAGCTTTTTATAGCATAAAAACGAATAAAGAATACAATAAAACTCAAGCAAACCCTATTTTATCTTACTCATTCTTGTTAATGATCACTTGGCAGCGTTACAGCATCAAACATCTCTCACTGGGAGTCATGTCATTTCTTAATCAGAATAATCTCGAAACATGTGTCCTCTACGGAAGCAAAACTGCGTAAACAAGGTTTTCCATTCATTTTGTTGACTAAATCAAATTTACGTGTGGATGGCGACAATTTTTTAGAATGTATAAAATAAGAACTTCAAAGAATACATGCAAACGCATGAACTAAACACGACTTGAAATTATATGCATTCGAGTATCTTGATATTTCTGTTTCTTTTTTATATAAAAGTAAAGTATACTGTTGTTGCCTTGAACATATTTTACTATCCGTTCTGTCCAACTTTAAAACTCTAATTACAACAACTCAAGAGATCCAAATGTGAAAGGCCGGCTGCAATTGTTCAGGTGGTAGAGCGTCGGCTTGCGGATCGGGAGGTCGTACATTCGAACCCCGGCCGGGTCATACCAAAGACTTTAGAGTTGGTAGTAGTGGCTTCGCTCCTAACGCTCGGGGCTAAGGGGACAGCTTTACGCCTGACTCGTCGGTGTCAGTATAATGGACCGGCCGGGTTCAGTCCCAGGGCACCTCATAAGTGCCCCTGTGCTATATAGATAAAAATGTCGCTGCGCAGTATCGGAAAATATGCCGGCTAATCCCTAATCCCAAATGTGTAACAATCTTGACTCTAGATAATTGATGTTTATATGCTTAAGGCAAAAATTTGTATCAGTTTTTTAAATTCTAAATCAATCACAATATACACCTTTTTTAAATAAACAGACCTCGTAAATGTGCCGTGTGTAAACAGACACATTTCAGATAAAGCGAAAGGTTTTACCTGTTAAAAAAGCAGAAAGCTACCTACTCTATTGTGCAAGGATATTTCAAGAATTTGCCCTTGAACAAATTGTCCAAAATGAATAAATATTGTTGATTCAATCTAGACTTGATATATTGCAACAAAAATGATTAGTGCACGAACATGTATGTACGGCCAAAGTTGTTAAATGAACGAAACATATGTTAAATTTATCATGCTACTGACTGTTATTTCATGCACAAGCCGTAATAGCTGTAGCCTGATGCGGTAGTGACGTAAGCACGTTCTTTATACAATATTCGTTTTTGTGATAAATATGTCAGTTTCTAGACTAATCTAGTCAAAACAAGCATCACCGGGTAATTTTACAATTTATGTCATATATTTAAATAAAAAAAATTTAAGGCCCTATCAACATAACCTAAAAACAGTTTGAATTTGTTCAAATATGACAGCTAGTTAAAATCTTATCCAGGACTTGAAGCGTCTTAATTGATAATTTCGTTTAATAAAAAATGCCATTTAAACTTAGTCCAATTGATGGCACTAAAGATGACGTCGTATTTAACAATAGAATCATTAATACTATGCTTACGACATAGGAAAACTCGTGCTGTTTATATATTCAAAGGCAAATGCAATAGATAAATTCATGTCCTATTCTTTGATGCATACGTCATTTTCGAGGAAATTTGTGTGCTGCGTGACTGACTCCTTTGTAACGATTTGTTACAAAAACAAATGTGATTAATTTTGGTGTGATGTCACATGTTGAATTTCAAATCAAACATATTTATCCTGACACCATTACATAGATGCCTTAGTAGCTGTAAAATCACGTTGATTTAAGACGACTTTTGTTTTTCTTTTGAGTCATAATAAAAGATGCACAAGTATTGTAAAAAAATGGGATGATCATTATTTTTAAAGTGATGCGTTGCTGTTGTCTACCATGTCATAGTATTAATGAATTGCGAGAATACAGGCAAAGACTCTGTTAATTGTTTCCTATTATCTATATTG
The DNA here is from genome assembly GCA_007844125.1 of Sinonovacula constricta. Lineage (NCBI taxonomy): Eukaryota > Metazoa > Mollusca > Bivalvia > Cardiida > Solecurtidae > Sinonovacula > Sinonovacula constricta. The sequence goes on along the minus strand of CM017559.1, from coordinate 27,059,920 downwards.
TTAAGGTTCTATGGGATCTGCCAATAATACGGTGCAAAATAATGCAAAACATTTCAACAGTTGTAATATATATTTTTTTATTTATATTTTTGTTGTGAAAATGATCAAAACATGTGTTTTGATTAAAACTTTGTAAAACTTTTTTTTTCCAAATAATTGACTTTGCTCCCTTCTCTATACAAATAAAACAAGTTATGCCTTATAAGAGAAAAGGGAACCATGGGCACTATGAAGATCTATGTTATTCAACTTGTTTTTTATTAGGTTACATTGTATTCACTTTCGTTTTCTCAGATAAAAAATTAATACCGCTTTTAAGTTTTATTAGACAGAAAATTACAATAAACATGTACAATTACGATAACTTTACGTCAACATTATAACATAGCTGAGACATCTTTGACATTTTCACTCAAGTTAACACTAACTAAGTTTGACGCCGCAGCATACTTGTATATGTATATAAGAAAACCAAATTACACACTAAGGCACATTTCAAGGATTTTATTATTTTAATCAGGGATAAACTATAAATCTCAATTTTCACTTCGTCTCTAACATCCGTTATCCGAATGTGTTTGCTCCAGTTCCTGTGAGAAATAAATGATAAATGAAGTGTTGTAGTGTGATATAACTGCAGCATTATGAACTAGCCAGACACCGATCTGTATTGCTTAAGAATGTGTGAACGTCAGTTGTTTATATGTTTTGTTTCAGTATTGATTTGAATATATCAGTCTAGTATGTTAATCAGTGATTAGTCTCCCCTTTGTTATCCAAGAACAAAAATAACAACGTGACATAAACTAAAACAATTTTAAATTTTCTTTACTTTTAATGCAAAACCCATCCAAAGGATCAGTTCTAGCCATGTACGTACAGAGACGTCCGTCTCAGTATGACAATATTACATCCTCTTACGTCTTCGGTACAAAAAACAAAAAAGAAACACACGTGTGGCTAATGCAGACATGTTTGCCATTTTGTTAAATGTATTTGTCATTTAAAATTATTTTGATATATTAAATAAGTATCTGGCTGTCGTAGGTAGAACTGGTGTCATATCACATCGATGTGTCCATGATTTTATCTGAAATTACCGAAGAATGGTACATTAGTCATAGGTAATGCATTGCTAATACGGTGACAATATATGTTTGTGGCAGGAGTGATGGGAGAGGATGGGGAAATCACTCCCTCCAGATTCTGAAAGGTACTCATTTACAATAAAATATATATTGTAAAAATGATTAGATTGTTTTATATAATCAGAGTCATAAATTCACAAGTAAAATACAAGTCGCGTGGTTTAAGTCTTTCTTTATCCGAATTTTAGCAAAATAGTGAATGTTATAATCACACGAGGATTTATGATCTTATTAACTATACTAATATATTTCATTTACCATGAGGACTGAACGGATGTTATATTTGGTTCCCGGCATACAAGAAATTACAAGAGAGAGGTCGAGGTCCTATTCAACATTGGAGCATTTTCCCAAAAAAATTGACCAAGAAAAAGCAAAACCTTGTAGTTATTAAAAAGTGTTCAATGCTGTCAAATGTTTCATGTCTTAAGTTAGATGCAGTAAAGAATTGTCTTTGGACGCGTGAAAAAAGTCCAAATATAAACAACAAAATAGTGCATAACATTTGACTTGTACATAATACATTGTCGTAACAAATGCAATTTTATTTAAACAAACCATGCATACACATATGAAACATAAACAATTTCAAGTTACAGGCAATAATGTAGCAACCAAAGTTCAATAATAACCGAAATTCAACGCACGAAAGCGCCGCACTTCACTCATTTATAGAACAACATGGCGCCATTCATAGGACTTTTCCGGAAACGATTATATACAGACACTTGACAATAATTATACATGTCACCACATTACATTATTGATTTTATCTGGATAACTCAGCATAGCAATAGGTGCATTATAAGAAAAGGGAGTTTTTTTCGAGTCGGTGTTACAAACGCACCATAAGCTGTTTTTATTAAACATATATATCGTCTAAATGCCAAAGCTTATTCTAACTAGCTTTAAAAAATCATTTAATAAGGATGACCATTACGCTCGTGCTTTCTAAGTGACACAAACCCAAAGACCAACAATTTACTAATGATGCAACGTTAATTCTTGCTATTTGTCTGGAAAAAAGACATATTTCAGAATTACATTAAAACTTTAAAACAAAAGGCTGAATTTCAGCGGTATGTGAATGTTTTTGTTGAAATGAAGAAAAAAGGCATCATTAACAATGGTTCTATGGAATGGAACTTTTAAAAATAATATGTTTTATTGCCTCAATATAACCCATGCTGGAACAATCAATTGACAGGGCTTGGTATCCTTTTTTTAATTGACCTTAGCTAAATAACAAAATAAAATTCTGATCTAAACATTATCGAAATAGAACTATATTTTTCATTGTGGTCTAAAGGTATCATCATTTCATGAGCAAAATAGTTGTTTTAACTAAATCCTGTATTGTTGAAAATTATATATCACATATCATCTTTACGCAGCAATGGCATTCTTAGATGGTTGGACTGAATACTATGTGGAAAACAATGTTATGTTAAATAATTATAAGTTCTTGCAAATATCTTAGAATAGTGTTGATTGTCTACAGTATTGTTAATGAATGATCTCAAGTAACGTCCTGAATTGTAAAACAAAGTGTAACTTTTTTTAAAGATGTAATTTGAGATATAACATATAGGAATTAAAACACCCTGAAACACTGAAATATATTTAGCTATAGAATGTAAAGGTCTAAGAAGAATCAATACATAGAAATAACAATTTTACAATAGGCTCTAAATGATGATAGATCCTTTCTTTTCTCGAGGCTTTGCCTGAAACATAAGAAATATATATTTTTATTATACAATATAGAAACTTACCAAGAACATTTAAGATATACTTGATATAGCTGTGATATAATCTTACGAAACATTTACCCTCCTTGTTTTTTCTCACATATGTTCCAAAAATATCACTTACAGTGGTTTTAGTCAGTAATATACAACTGAATTTCAGGTAGTTAATAGTGTTTATTAAATAAACCTACTTTTATTATAGAAGCCTTTATAGAGTTATGCCCAGCTGCTTAATAATGAATAATTATCGAAGTATTTATAAAAATAATGTATGTGCTGCCCCTTTCTAAAGGAGTGCTAAAATAATGGCTTAAATATGTCATTCCTTTTTATAAACATGATTCATTATAAATGTTCGACTGAACAATTTCGACAAACTTCTCGCCTATATATGTTTCAGTAAACTAATGTGTAATCGGTGTTTGAAGAAAAACTACTTAGAGACTTGTCTCGTCAAGACAAGTTTGAATATATGTTTGGCTCATCTTAGGTTCAGATAAACGGTTGTTAAATTTGGTCAAGATCCCTAAAAACCTTTGTTAATTATTTTTGTAAACACTGTGCAGAAAAGCCGGTCTCGGCGACATATGATATTAAACTCGGCCGAAGAAATTGACAATTGATATGAGTCACCGGTTAAAGACGCAATACTTCAAAGAGACTACAGTTTCGTTTCAAAAAATTATATTATTTTATAAGTTTATTTTAAAGAATACTGTATATACACAACTGTCCGCCAGCTAGGCGGGGTTACTGTGCACCCCGATAAAACTTATCATGGGTGTCAAAATGTTGGTAAGGCCGAATTAATCGCAAATATGCTAAAATAAACTCATTTATATATCAACTCACGGGTTCTATGAAACACGTCCTGAAATTTTGATATGAAAGCGTGTTTAGAAAACTAATAAACATTTTTCAAAAATGAGCGTAGATGTATTAAACGTTCTGTTATTAAAGTCAAATTGAAGGGGTATTTCTTCAGTTAGTATTGTCTCCAGACTCTCCAAACGACTTACTATTAAACTTGTCGAACCATGCACGAATTGGATCTGGTATTGCGCTAATAAGGGTCAAGTATTTCTATTTTACTGCATTTGATTAGAACACGGAAACGTTGATTTGATAAGGATATTAATTTGCTCCAATCTAGTCAAATTCAGTCAATGCACAACTGTCACGCTACAGTATTTAAATGAACTAAGTAGACATGTGAATGTTTTAGATTACAATCAACATGTTAACTTAAAACATGTGATTGAGCGTGTTATTTACCAAACATGAAATATATTGGCAAATAAAATATCCATGTGACATCAATATAATTAGATATATTTCCAACACATTTTATTTTAGTCACATTAAAAACGAATCTTTTGCCGACAAGTAAAGCAGCCATAAGGTCATTGTGGTAATGACCATGGTAACGTAATAATAAGACAATCGATAAGTACCATATGACGCTTAACTTATGTTCCTCTCGAAGTTTTATTACCCTGATTAATGTAGCAGCACTAAGGGAGGTCTATTTAGATTAGGGGACTAAATTAGTGTGCACATATCTTACTAAATGGAACGTCAAAAGTACCAAACTGCTTAAAACTGAGAGCGGAACGAGCATATTCTTCATTTTGTGATAGGCATTTGTTAAAATGAGGAATAAAAAAGCGTAATTTATGTTAGCGTTTTTATTTATGCCTTATTATTATTTCATTACTGAACAAGCTTAAACGACACACTTGAAAATTAAAAACAACATTTCATGTTTGTTTTTAGTTAATTAATATTGTACACAATCTACAATTTATTTTATTGTGCTCACAATAAATAACATTTGGTTTGATCTTTACATATCTGATAAATTTGTTTTAGTAAATATGAGAATATATTAACGCATACATTTTCTCCAGTGTACAAAACTGTAATTTTAAACTTGGTGTCTGGTTTTCTTTATACAAAAACAGTTGCTAATTTAATTGGTTAATTGTGAATGACCTAATTCGCTCAACGTTGGGTAGTGTGTATAGTATACAGCAATAACACAGTGGCTGGATTTACATTAATTTTCAGTAGTGGTAAAAAGTCATAATGAATTTATTTACCTACGCCGTTGACAATTAAACCTCAATCCCACCACCAACAAATCAAGACCTGTGGTTAGTCCGTTTGAAAATGCATCCTTCATATACTAATATAATTTTTAAGATTGCTTCAAAGACTATAACTGACTGTTTGTGTTTATGCAACTTGTCTTTCAACTGTAAATGTTATTTTACGAAGTACATCACGTAAAAAGACAATCATGTTTACGATGACCAATATATAATGACAAATTATCTTGTCCTGTGCCACTCTGATGTAATTTCGTTCCGAATAATCGAATATGATTCGAATACACTTAAGGAATATTCGAATATCGTTTTAGAATTTGATTTACATCCCTATTATTTTCGTTAAAAAATATTTAAACAAAAAAAGTAATACATTGATGATAGTAAACCCCCTGCACTATGAAATTTATGCAGATATGGACTTTAAAGATACGGGTATTTTAATTTTACACATACTAAATAAATTATTTATGTTTTGAAAGGAAAATAACAAAAGGACGACATGAAATATTCTATTTTTGTTATAAAACATGACATATATTTATTTGCATATGTTCCCTCTCTGCTTGAGAAAACTTTTAAATTGGAATATATGAGGTCTTATAAGCATAGCAACATATACCAAAACTTGGCAAAGCACTGGACAAAGGTATTAAAAAACTATAATGTTTTACTATCAATTATAGTGTGTTTTTTTCACCACCTTCAAAGGAATATAACTTAAACCAAACTTTTTTTTTCTTTCAAAGTCATTTGTTTCATTAAACACTGTGTCTGTTCTTTATATTTAATTTAGCCAAACAGGTTGTCACTAGATTAAATAAATAAATAATTAAGTACACACTAAACTTCACAACAACTAATATAATATGCAAGTGTTTTATATAGACAAAAAAACTAACCAAACATTACAATTGGAATACGAATATAATTGGAAGCTTTCATATTTTGTTCGAGATTTGTATGTTTTGATTATCATTTATATAGTGCCTTTTACAAAATGTTTATGTACACTTATTTTAAAGCAAATGGTCAGCCTGTCTAATATGTTATGTTTGATATGTAAGTCAATAGTACATGCAACCCCCACCGCCTTCCATGTTTTGAAGACACAGTCAAAAAGCAAATATAAATAATTGATGAAATTATACAGTTATCTCTTTATAAAGATATCGTAATGGAAGCAATCTTTTGTAAATCTATATTAACCACATATTCCGGCTATTCATGTTCGGGAAGACATATAAAGGTATTATTTAACGCCAATTTGACATAACACTTAACGTTGTGAGATTAAATAGTGATGATTGCAGTGACGTGGTAAACTTTTCTTTTAGAACTATATTCTAATTTAATCCATATATGTTTTGAAAAGTGAGGAAATACCTCCATTAGTGCAGACAACACTTTTTTGCAGGTATACTATTCATTCTTATTAACGTACACATGGCGTATTTTCGGTTCGTTATTTACCAGTTTGTCTTCTCTCAAGAGTATTCATGTCATGTCTATATGAAATTACTCTTGCCTCCCTCGTCGCCAATAGAAATAAGACTAATTAGTGATCTATATCTATAGAAAAATTATTACTGAGAATAACAAACCAATTAACTGAGTGGCTTACTATAGATACTAATACAATTATTTACAAGATTACATTAAGTTTAAAGTGGATTTATGTATTAAACTATATTTTACTATAAACTTGTCTATAATAAACAAAAGATCATTGGCAAAGAAATTTTAGTCAATTTCGTTAAGTGTGTTAAACTGACACACCGACTACATAATTAGACGATTTAATATGTCATATTTGATTTGATGATTGCGACTTCTATATAATTTGTGGCTATATATAAAACGTTTAATGGTCTTTTGCACCCCCATTTAGTCTGCGGAACCCTGTAAAAGTCAAAATTTGGCTATGGTTATTTACGATAAGAGCATGTATAAATCCTTATATAAGTAATTTGGTCGCCGATATCACATAAAAAAAAATACTGGCACGTGAAAAGCTCTTTCTTTGAGCATGGCGTTATTTCCAGTATTGCATAAGTGAAAATTGATAAACCATTCTTTTATAGCTGTTGTTAATTTGCTTACCTTTGCAACAAAAAGCCAAGGTCTCGGCGTTTGCATTTGATTAATCATTAATCACCCCTTGAGAATTGTCAAACACTGTAATAACATAGAACCTTTTTGTCAAACATTACTAAGACGACCAACAAAAGGCATTTACAAGACAGTCTTTTAGCTTGCAGGTTTTTTAATTGTCATGGCAATTATCAATTACGGCCTGCTGCAGACAGAAGACCTTTAGAGAGCAGTAAATAATGCACTGCGCTGGTTGTTTGCACACACATCTTTAAAATAACTATTGAAATGGCAACAGGAACGGATTTCTTTCATTGCAGGGATAAAAACTAAAAAAAAGTACAAAATTGATTTTATTTCCATTATATTTCTATGCTTTCAATTCACAAAAATACAGCATAATAATAATATTAATAATAATAATAATAATAATAATAATAATTATAATAATAATAATAATAATAAATATATTTATTTCCTCCTTTGTAGGAACAGTCTATTTATACGATTCGACACTTTTTAACGCGTTTTGTTTAAAGTGTACTTAATAAACATAGCGTAGGATATTCATTAGTACCACATTCATGTTTTGCTTTCTTTTATCGGTACACAATACTTTTTCACTCTTCCTTTAATCTTTTTGTTGTGAGAGCTAACAAAGAGACACATTTCCTTATAGGCTGGAGTTTGGTTCAAAAAGAGTAAATATTAATTTAAAACATTGTGAGAACGTTCTTGTGCGTTTTGAGCTATTAGTTTTATATGTATTAATAAGTTTAAACTCTTTACTGGTAGCGCGACTAGCAGTCGTCATCTCCAGGTACGGGAGGTCCGGGTTCGATACGGGTAGTTAAAATTGTAGTGGTATAGTCCTCTTGCTAACATTCAAGCAATGACAAAGTTAGATCCACGACTGATTGTAATCAGGCTAATGTGGTATCATGCCAGGTGTTCACAGAATGTTATACACAGTACAGGCAGCACTTTATTTACTTCAAGTGGACACCGTCTCAAGACAACTACAATACTGATGATACAACGATATTCCTAATAAATAATAAACAATAAGCTAAAGTAATCACAGAGAATGAGAAAATATCTTCAAATAAATTTCATAATTTGAGGTTTTTGTTTACAAGAAATTAAAAACGTTGTCATTAGTATGTATAAGCTCAGTAGTAGTGAACTACGCAAATAATTAAAACAATTTTTTGCTATAGAGAGCCTAAAACAAATAATGTGGCATTCTTAAAAAACAAGAACCGAATATATGTTATAAGAGATTTGTGTTTGTTACATAGTAATAATATTCATTTTCGGAAAATGCTGAAAATCTTATTACTCCCTCTATCATAATATGTTCAATTTTATGTAAAAAACACACACATTTTCTTTGCATACACGTACAGTGAAAGATTTGACTGTGTTGTTGCTTTGAAATGAGATTTGCTTGTATTTGGACATTAAACACTGATATCACTAATGCATTTCTTCTAATGTACTTCTCCCATTTCTGTAAATCAGCTTGCCATTCTGTTGAAATCTACATACTGATACAAAACTACAGTTTCTTCTATGTCGCCTTTGCTATGATTTTCGATGGTCAAACGAATTGTGATGCGAAAAGTTATTTCGTTAGGTAGTCTTATTTCATTGGGTTTCCTCCGTTATTAGTTATGCAAAGAAGTCAGCAAGGGTTTCTTTTATACATTTAGAAAAGCTGCCTGACATATCATATAATTGCAAAAACAATGTTGAGTTCGCAAGATATGCATTAAGTTGAAAAAGCTATTTCCTCAATAGGTTTGGCATACTGCTTTCGAAGAATTTTAGGAAAGCAATTGTAAATAATGAATTATCAAAAATGCAGCTATTTTTTGAGACGTACTTAAACAATTTGTTTATCTTTTTAATGAATTTGAAAAAGAAATTACTCATTTAAGGATGCGCTGTCAGAAGAATACGGTTTGCAAAAATTAAAATTGTATCTAAAGTTACTTAAGAATTTTTTTTCTTTAAATGTTTCATAAGATATGTGTTGCATTTAAATTGTCAGCTCTTAATAGACATAAGAACGAATAAAGAATACAATAAAACGCATTCAAATTAAGTTTTACTTTACTCATTCTTGTTAATGACCACTTGGCAGCGTTACAGCTTCAAACATCTCTCACTGGGAGTCTTGTCTTTTCTTTACCAGAATAATCTCGAAACATGTGTCCTCTATGGGACTAAGCGGCGTAAACAAGGTTTTCCATTTATTTTGTTGGCTAAATCAAATTTATGTGTGGATGACGACAATATTTTTTAGATTGTATAAAATAAGAACTTCAAAGAATACTTTTGCTGTGAAAATGATCAAGAACAGGTGTGTTTGATTAAAACTTTGCAAAACCTTGTTTTTTTACCTACTAATTGACGTTGCTCCATTCTCTATGAAAAGAGTTATGCCTTATTAGAGAAAAGGGGACCATGAGCACTATGAAAATATATGTTATTCAACTTGGTAGTTGATTAGATTACATTGTATTCACTTCCGTTTTCTCAGATAAAAAATGAATACCATTTCTAAGTTATATATTTAAGACAGTAAATTATTATGAACATGTACAATTACGGTCAATTTTCACTTCGTCTCTAACATCCGTTATCCGAATGTCTTTGCTCCAGTTCCTGTGAGAAATAAATGATAAATGAAGTGTTGTAGTGTGATATAACTGCAGCATTATAAACTAGCCAGACACCGATCTGTATTGCTTAAGAATGTGTGAACGTCAGTAGTTTATATGTTTTGTTACAGTATTGATATGAACATATCAGTCTAGTTTGTAAATCAGTGATAAGTCTCCACTTTGTTATCCAGGAACAAAAAATAACAAACTGACAAAAACTAAAACAATTTTAAATTTTCTTTACTTTTAATGCAAAACCCATTCAAAGTATCAATTCTAGTAGTTCTATTTTGTATATAATATTTATTTGTTTGTTTATCTATTGTATTAAAGTGGGGCAGTATCTTTATTGATAGGTGTGTTACCTTACATTCAGTTGCAAAGTATTAATGTCATTATATGGCTTTATGAACATAAGTTATTCGCAGAAAGCCGAAGCCATCTACGTACAGAGACGTCCGTCTCAGTATAATTATATTACATCCTCTTACGTCTTCGGTACAAGAAAAGAAACACACTTGTGGCTAATGCAGACATGTTTGCCATTGTGTTAAGTGTATTTGACACGTAAAATTATTTCGATAAATTAAATATGTATCTGGCTGTCGTAGGTAAAACTGGTAAAGCATTGCTAATCCGGTGACAATATATGTTTGTGGTAGGAGTGATGGGAGAGGATGGGGAAATCACTTCCTCCAGATTCTGAAAGGTACTCATTTCCAATAAAATATATATTGTAAAAATGATTAGATTATTTAATATAATCAGAGTCATAAATTCACAAGTAAAATACAAGTCGCGTGGTTTAAGTCTTTCTTCATCCGAATTCGAGCAGAATAGTAAATGTTATAATCACACAAGGTTTTATGATCTTATTAACTATACTAATATATTTTTTTTACCATGAGGACTGAACGGGTGTTATATTTGGTTCCCGGAATACAAGAAATTACAAGAGAGAGGTCGAGGTCCTATTCAACATTAGAGCATTTTCCCAAAAAAATCGACCAAGAAAAAGCAAAACCTTGTAATTATTAAAAAGAATTGTCTTTGGACGCGTGAAAAAAGTCCGAATATGAACAACAACCCCCCCCCCACCCCCACCCCCCCCCCCCCCACCCCCCAAAAAACGACCAAGGAAAAGCAAAACATTGTAGTTCTTTAAAAGTGTTCAATGCTGTCAAATGTTTCATTTCTTAAATTACATGCAGTAAAGAATTGTCTTTGGACGCGTGAAAAAAGGTCCGAATATAAACAACAAAATAGTGCATAACATTTGACTTGTACATAATACATTGTCGTAATAAATGCAATTTTAATTAAACAAACCATACATACAGATATGGAACATAAACAATTTCAAATGACAGATAATAATGTAGCAACTATAATCTAATTAAATTCTGATATTAACCAAAGTTCAATAATAACCGAAATTAAACGCACGAAAGCGTCGCACTTCACTCGTTATAGAACAACATGGCGCCATCCATAGGACTTTCCCGGGAAATGATCATATACAGACACTTGACAATAATTATACATGTCACCACATCACATTATTGATTTTATCTGGATAACTCAGCATAGCAAAAGATGTATTATAAGAAAAGGGAGTTTTTTCGAGTCGGTGTTACAAACGCACCGTAAGCTGTTTTTATTAAACATATATATATCGTCTAAATGCCAAAGCTTATCTTACTAGCTTTAAAAAATCATTTAATAAGGATGACCATTAGGCTCGTGCTTTCTAAGTGACACAAACCCAAAGACCAACAATTTACTAATGATGCAACGTTAATTCTTGCTATTTGTCTGGAAAAAAGACATATTTCCGAATTACATTAAAACTTTAAAACAAAAGGCTGAATTTCAGCGGCATGTGAATGTTTTTGTTAAAATATAGAAAAAGGGCATCATTAACAATGGTTCTATGGAACGGAACTTTTAAAAATAATATGTTTTATTGCCTCAATATAACCCATGCTGGAACAATCAATTGACAGGGCTTGGTATCCTTTTTTAATTGACCTTAGCTTAATAACAAAATAAAATTCTGATCTAAACATTATCGAAATAGAACTATAATTTCCATTGTGGTCTAAAGGTATCATCATTTCACGAGCATAATAGTTGTTTTAACTAAATTCTGTAGTGTTGAAAATTATATGTCACATATCATCTTTACGTAGCAATGGCATTCTTAGATGGTTGGACTGAATACTATGTGGAAAACAATGTTATGTTAAATAATTATAAGTTCTTGCAAATATCTTAGAATAGTGTTGATTGTTTACTATATTGTTAATGAATGATCTCAAGTAACGTCCTGAATTGTAAAACAAAGTGTAACTTTTTTTAAAGATGTAATTTGAGATATAACACATAGGAATTAAAGCCCTCTGAAACACTGAAATATATTTAGCTATAGCAATGTAAAGGTCTAAGAAGAATCAATACATAGAAATAACAATTTTAAAATAGGCTCTAAATGATGATAGATCCTTTCTTTTCTCGGGGCTTTGCCTGAAACATAATAAAAATACATTTTTATTATAAAATATAGAAACTTACCAAGAACATTAAAGATATACTTGATATAGCTGTGATATAATCTTACGAAACATTTACCCTCCTTGTTTTTTCTCACATATGTTCCAAAAATATCACTTACAGTGGTTTTAGTCAGTAATATACAACTGAATTTCAGGTAGTTAATAGTGTTTATTATATAAACCTACTTTTAATATAAAAGCCTTTATAGAGTTATGCCCAGCTGATTAATAATGTATTATTATCGAAGTATTTATAAAAAAATGTATGTGCTGCCCCTTTCTAAAGGAGTGCTAAAATATTTGCTTAAATATGCCATTCCTTTTTATAAACATGATTCATTATGAATGTTAGACTGAACAATTTCGACAAACTTCTCGCCTATATATGTTTCAGTAAACCAATGTGTAATCGGTGCTACTTAGATTAAACTACTTAGAGACTTGTCTCGTCAAGACAAGTTTGAATATATGTTTGGCTCATCTTAGATTCAGATAAACGTTCGTTAAATTCGGTCAGGATCCTTACAAAACCTTTGTTATTTATTTTTGTAAACACTGTGCAGAAAAGCCGGTCTCGGTGACAAATTCGGCCGAAGAAATTGACAATTGATATGAGTCACCGGTTAAAGACGCAATACTTCAAAGAGACTACAGTTTCGTTTCTAAAAATAGTTTATTTTAAAGAATACTGTATATACACAACTGTCCGCCAGCTAGGAAGGGTTACTGTGCACCCCGATAAAACTTACCATGGGTGTCAAAATGTTGGTAAGGCCGATTTAATCGCAAATATGCTAAAATAAACTCATTTATATATCAACTCACGGTTTCTATGAAACACTTCCTGAAATTTGGATATGAAAGCGTGTTTAGAAATCTAATAAACATTTTTCAAAAATGAGCGTAGATGTATTAAACGTTCTGTTACTTAAGTCAAATTAAAGGGGTATTTCTTTAGTTAGTATTGTCTTCAGACTCTCCAAACGACTTACTATTAAACTTGTCGAACTATGCACGAATTGGATCTGGTATTGCGCTAATAAGGGTCAAGTACTTCTATTTTACTGCATTTGATCAGAACACGGAGACGTTGATTTGATAAGGATTTTAACTTGCTCTAATCTAGTCAAATTCAGTCAATGTACAACTGTCACGCTACAGTATTTAAATGAACTAAGTAGACATGTGAATGGTTTAAATTACAATCAACATGTTTACTTAAAACATGTGATTGAGCGTGTCATTTAACAAACATGAAATATATTTGCAAATAAAATATCCATGTGACATCAATATAATTAGATATATTTCCAACACATTTTATTTTAGTCACATTAAAAACGAATCTTTTGCCGACAAGTAAAGCAGCCATAAGGTCACTGTGGTAATGACCATGGTAACGTAATAATAAGACAATCGATAAGTACCATATGAAGCTTAACGTATGTTCCTCTCGAAGTTTTATTACCCTGATTAATGTAGCAGCACTAAGGGAGGTCTATTCAGATTAGGGGACTAAATAAGTGTGCACATATCTTACTAAATGGAACGTCAAAAGTACCAAACTGCTAAAACTGAGAGCGGAACGAGCATATTCTTCATTTTTTGATAGGCATTTGTTAAAATGAGGAATGAAAAGGCGTAATTTATGTAAGCGTTTTTATTTATGCCTTATTATTATTTCTTTACTGAACAAGCTTAAACGACACAGTTGAATATCAAAAACAACATTTCATGTTTGTTTTTAGTTAATTAATATTGTACACAATCTACAATTTATTTTATTGTGCTCACAATAAATAACATGTGGTTTGATTTTTACATATCTGATAAATTTGTTTTAGTAAATATGAGAATGTATTAACGCATACATTTTCTCCAGTGTACAAAACTGTATTTTTAAACTTGGTGTCTGGTTTTCTTTATACCAAAACAGTTGCTAATTTAATTGGTTAATTGTGAATGACCTAATTCGCACAACGTTGGGTAGTGTGTATAGTATACAGCAATTACACAGTTGCTGGATTTACATTAATTTTCAGTAGTGGTAAAAAGTCATAATGAATTTATTTACCTACGCCGTTGACAATTAAATCTCAATCCCACCACCAACAAATCAAGACCTGTGGTTAGTCCGTTTGAAAATGCATCCTTTATATACTAATATAATTTTTAAGACTGCTTCAAAGACTATAACTGACTGTTTGTGTTTATGCAACTTGTCTTTCAACTGTAAATGTTATTTTACGAAGAACATCACGTAAAAAGACAATCATGTTTACGATGACCAATATATAATGACAAATTATCTTGTCCTGTGCCACTCTGATGTTATTTCGTTCCGAATAATCGAATATGATTCGAATACACTTAAGGAATATTCGAATATCGTCTTAGGAATTGATTTACATCCCTATTGTTTTCGTTAAAATCATATTTAAACAAAATAAAGTAATACATTGATGATAGTAAACCCCATTTACTATGAAATTTTTGCAGATATGGACTTTAAAGATACATGTATTTTAATTTTACACATACTAAGTAAATTATTTATGTTTAAAAGGAAAATAACGAAAGGACGACATAGAAAATTCTATTTTTGTATAAAACATGACATATATTTATTTGCATATGTTCCCTCTATGCTTGAGAAAACTTTTAAATTAAAATATATGAGGTCTTATAAGCATAGCAACATATACCAAAATTTGAAAAAGCATTGGACAAAGGTATTAAAAAACTATAATGTTTTACTATCAATTATAGTGTGTTTTTTCACCAACTTCAAAGGAATATAACCTAAACCAAACTTTTTAATTCTTCCAAAGTCATTTGTTTCATTAAACACTTTGTGTGTTCTTTATATTTAATTAAGCCAAACAGGCTGTCACTAGATTAAATAAATAAATAATTAAGTACACACTAAACTTCACAACAACTAATATAATATGCAAGTGTTTATATAGACAAAAAACTAACCAAACATTACATTTGGAATACGAATATAATTGGAAGCTTTCATATTTTGTTCAAGATTTGTATGTTTTGATTATCATTTATATAGTGCCTTTTACCAAATGTTTATGTACACTTATTTTAAAGCAAATTGTCAGCCTTTCTAATATGTTATGTTTGATATGTAAGTCAATAGTACATGCATCCCCCACCGCCTTCCATGTTTTGAAGACACAGTCAAAAAGAAAATATAGATAATTGATGAAATTATACAGTTATCCTTTTATAAAGATATCGTAATGGAAGCAATCTTTTGTAAATCTATATTACCCATATATTACAGATATTCCTGTTTGGGAAGACATATGAAAGTATTATTTAACGCCAATTTGACATAACACTTAACGTTGTGAGATTAAACAGTGATGATTGCAGTGACGTGGTAAAGTGTTCTTTTAGAACTATATTCTAATTTAATCCATATATGTTTTGAAAAGTGAGGAAATACCTCCATTAGTGCAGACAACACTTTTTTGCAGGTATACTATTTATTCTTATAAACTTACACATGGCGTGTTTTCTGTTCGTTATTTACTAGTTTGTCAGCTCTCAAGAGTATTCATGTCATGTCTATATGAGATTACTCTTGCCGCCCTCGTCGCCAATAGAAATAAGACTAATTAGTGATCTATATCTATAGAAAGAGTATTACTGAGAATAACAAACCAATTAACTGAGTGGCTTACTAAAGATACTAATACATTTATTTACAAGATTACATTAAGTTTAAATTGGATTTATGTATTAAACTATATTTTACTATAAACTTGTCTATAATAAACAAAAGATCATTGGCAAAGAAATTTTAGTCAATTTCGTTATGTGTGTTAAACTGACACACCCGACTACATAATTAGACGATTTAATATGTCATATTTGATTTGATGATTGCGACTTCTATATAATTTGTGGTTATATATAAGACGTTTTAATGGTCTTTTGCACCCCTATTTAGTCTGCGGAACCCTGTAAAAGTCGAAATTTGGCTATGGTTATTTACGATAAGAGCATGTATAAATCCTTATATAAGTAATTTGGTCGCCGATATCACATAAAAATAAATTACTGGCACGTGAAAAGCTCTTTTTTTTGCGCATGGTTGTTATTTCCCGTATTGCATAAGTGAAAATTGATAAACCATTCTTTTATAGCTGTTGTTAATTTGCAACAAAAAGTCAAGGTCTCGGCGTTTGCATTTGATTGATCATTAATCACTCCTTGAGAATTGTCAAACACTGTAATAACATAGCACCTTTTTGTCAAACATTACTAAGACGACCAACGAATGGCATTTACAAAAACTAAAAAAAGTACAAAATTGATTTCATTTCCATTATATTTCTATGCTTTCAATTCACAAAAATACAGCATAATAATAATAATAATAATAATAATAATAATAATAATAATAATAATAATAATAATAATAATAATAATAACACTAAAAATAATAAAAGTAATATCAATAATAATATAAAATGAATAATAATTAATTAATTAATTAATTAATTAATTAATTAATTAATTAATTAATGTATTAATAATAATAATAATAATAATAATAATAATAATAATAATAATAATAATAATAAATATTATAATAATAATAACAATAATTATAATAATAATAATAATAATAATAATAATAATGATAATAATAATAATAATAATAATAATAATAATAATAATAATAATAAATATATTTATTTCCTCCTTTGTAGGAACAGTCTATTTATACGATTCGACACTTTTTAACGCGTTTTGTTTAAAGTGTACTTAATAAACATAGCGTAGGATATTCATTAGTACCATATTCATGTTTTGCTTTCTTTTATCGGTACACAATACTTTTTCACTCTTCCTTTAATCTTTTTTTGCGAGAGCTAACAAAGAGACATATTTCCTTATAGGCTGGAGTTTGGTTCAAAAAGTCGATATGATGCAGCCAAGAGTAAACATTGATTTAAGACATTGTGAGAACGTTCTTGTGTGTGTTTTAGCTATTAGTTTTATATGTATTAATATGTTTAAACTCTTTACTGGTAGCGCGACTAGCAGTCGTCATCTCCAGGTACGGGAGGTCCGGGTTCGATACGGGTAGTCAAAATTGTAGTGGTATAGTCCTCTTGCTTACATTTAAGCAATGGCAAAGATAGATCCACGACTGATTGGAATCAGGCTAATGTGGTATCATGCCAGGTGTTCACAGAATGTTATACACAGTACAGGCAGCACTTTATTCACTTCAAGTGGACACCGTCTAAAGAACTAAAACTAAAATACTGATGATACAACGATCTTCCTGATAAATAATAAGCAATAAGCTAAAGTAATCACAGAGAATGAGAAAATATCACCAAATAAATTTCATAATTTGAGGGTTTTGTTTACAAGAAATTAAAGACGTTGTCATTATTATGTATAAGCTCAGTAGTAGTGATAGGAATTATGCAAATAATTAAAACACTTTTCTGCTATAGAGAGCCTAAAACAAATAATGTGGCATTCTTAAAAAACAAGAACCGAAAATATGTTATAAGAGATTTGTGTTTGTTACATAGTAATAATATTCATTTTTCGGAAAATGCTGAAAATCTTATTACTCCCTCTATCATAATATGTTTACTTTTATGTAAAATAACACATTTTCTTTGCATACATGTACACGTACAGTGAAAGATTCGAGTGTGTTGATGCTTTAAAATGAGATAAGCTTGTAATTGTACATTAAACACTGATATCAGTAATGCATTTCTTCTAATGTACCTCTCTCATTTCTGTAAATCAGCTTGCCATTCTGTTGAAATCTACATACTAATACAAAACTACAGTTTCTTCTGTGTCGCCTTTGCTAAGATTTTCGATGGTCAAACGAATTGTGATGCGAAAAGTTATTTCATTAGGTAGTCTTATTTCATTGGGTTTCCTCCGTTATTAGTTATGCAAAGAAGTCAGCAAGATTTCTTTTATACATTTAGAAAAGCTGCCTGACATATCATATAATTGCAAAAACAATGTTGAGTTCGCAAGATACGCATTTAGTTGAAAAAGCTATTTCCTCAAAAGGTTTGGCATTCTGCTTTCGAAGAATTTTAGGAAAGCAATAGTAATTAATGAATTATCAAAAATGCAGCTATTTTTTTTGAGACGTACTTAAACAATTTGTTTATCTTTTTAATGAATTTGAAAAAGAAATTACTCATTTAAAGATGCGCTGTCAGAAGAATACGGTTTGCAAAAATTAAAATTGTATCTAAAGTTACTTAAGAATTTTTTTTCTTTAAATGTTTCATAAGATATGTGTTGCATTTAAATTGTCAGCTTTTAATAGACATGACAACGAATAAAGAATACAATAAAACTCATTCAAATCAAGTTTTACTTTACTTATTCTTGTTAACGACCACTTGGCAGCGTTACAGCTTCAAACATCTCTCACTGGGAGTCTTGTCATTTCTTTACCAGAATAATCTCGAAACATGTGTCCTCTATGGAACTAAGCTGCGTAAACAAGGTTTTCCATTTATTTTGTTGGCTAAATCAAATTTATGTGTGGATGACGACAATATTTTTTAGATTGTATAAAATAAGAACTTCAAAGAATACTTTTGCTGTGAAAATGATCAAGAACAGGTGTGTTTGATTAAAACTTTGCAAAACCTTGTTTTTTACCTACTGATTGACGTTGCTCCATTCTCTATGAAAAGAGTAATGCCTTATTAGAGAAAAGAGGACCATGAGCACTATGAAAAATCTATGTTATTCAACTTGGTAGTTGATTAGGCTACATTGTATTCACTTTCGTTTTCTCAGATAAAAATGAATACCACTTCTAAGTTTTATTAGACAGTAAATTATTATAAACATGTACAATTACGGTCACTTTTCGTAAACATTATAACATAGCTGAGACATCTTTGACATTTTCACTCAAGTATGTTAACACTAAGTTTGACGCCGCAGCATACTTGTATATTTATATATGAAAGCCAAATTACACACTAAGGCACATTTCAAGGATTTTATTTTTTTAATCAGGGATAAACTATAAATCTCACTTTTCACTTCGTCTCTAACATCCGTTATCCGAATGTGTTTGCTCCAGTTCCTGTGAGAAATAAATGATAAATGAAGTGTTGTAGTGTGATATAACTGCAGCATTATAAACAAGCCAGACACCGATCTGTATTGCTTAAGAATGTGTGAACGTCAGTAGTTTATATGTTTTGTTACAGTATTGATATGAACATATCAGTCTAGTTTGTAAATCAGTGATAAGTCTCCACTTTGTTATCCAGGAACAAATAATAACAAATTGACATAAACTAAAACAATTTTAAATTTTCTTTACTTTTAATGCAAAACCCATCAAAAGTATCATTTCTAGTAGTTCTATTTTGTATATAATATTTATTTGTTTGTTTATTTATCTAGTGTATTAAAGTGGGGCAGTATCTTTATTGATAGGTGTGTTACCTTACATTACATACATTGCAATTGCAAAGTATTAATGTCATTATATGGCTTTATGAACATAAGTTATTCGCTGAAAGCCGAAGCCATGTATGTACAGAGACGTCCGTCTCTTCTCTTACGTCTTCGGTACAAAAAAAGAAACAAACTTGTGGCTAATGCAGACATGTTTGCCATTGTGTTAAATGTATTTGTCACGTAAAATTATTTCGATAAATTAAATATGTATCATTAAATATGTGTCGTAGTAAGAACTGGTGTCATATCAAATCGATGTGTTCATGATTTTATTTGAAATTACCGAAGAATGGTACATTAGTCATAGGTAATGCATT
This sequence comes from Sinonovacula constricta, assembly GCA_007844125.1. Taxonomy (NCBI): domain Eukaryota; kingdom Metazoa; phylum Mollusca; class Bivalvia; order Cardiida; family Solecurtidae; genus Sinonovacula; species Sinonovacula constricta. Next base: position 27,039,763 of record CM017559.1, on the reverse strand, counting down.
GCTAATCCGGTGACAATATTTGGTTGTGGTAGGAGTGATGGGAGAGGATGGGGATATCACTTCCTCCAGATTCTGAAAGGTACTCATTTACAATAAAATATATATTGTAAAAATGATTAGATTTTTTTATAATCAGAGTCATACATTCACAAGTTAAATACAAGTCTCTCTTCATCCGAATTCGAGCAGAATAGTGAATGATATAATCACACAAGGTTTTATGCTCTTATTAACTATACTAATATATTTTATTTGCCATTGGGACATAACGGGTGTTATATTTGGTTCCCGGAATACAAGTAATTACAAGAGAGAGGTCGAGGTCCTATTCAACATTGGAGCATTCCCCCCACACCCCCAGCCCCCCCCCCCCCCCCCCCCCCACCCCAAAAAAAAAAAAAACAAACGACCAAGGAAAAGCAAAACCTTGAAGTTATTAAAAAGTGTTCAATGCTGTCAAATGTTTCATGTCTTAAATTACTTGCAGTAAAGAATTGTCTTTGGACGCGTGAAAAAGGTCCGAATATAAACAACAAAATAGTGCATAACATTTGACTTGTACATAATACATTGTCGTAACAAATTTTAATTAAACAAACCATGCATACACATATGGAACCTAAACAATGTCAAGTGACGGATAATAATGTAGCAACTATATTCTACTTAAGTTCTGATTTTAACCAAAGTTCAATAATAACCGAAATTCAACGCATGAAAGCGCCGCACTTCACTTGTTTATAGAACAACGTGGCGCCATCCATAGGACTTTTCCGAGAACGATCATATACAGACACTTGACAATAATTATACATGTCACCACATCACATTATTGATTTTATCTGGATAACTCAGCATAGCAATAGGTGTATTATAAGAAAAGGGAGTTTTTTTCGAGTCGGTGTTACAAACGCATCATAAGCTGTTTTTATTAAACATATATATCGCCTAAATGCCAAAGCTTATTCTTACTAGCTTTAAAAAAATCATTTAATAAGGATGACCATTAGGCTCGTGCTTTCTAAGTGACACAAACCCAAAGACCAACAATTTACTAAAGATGCAACGCTAATTCTTGCTATTTGTCTGGAAAAAAGACATATTTCAGAATTACATTAAAACTTTAAAACAAAAGGCTGAATTTCAGCGGCATGTGAATGTTTTTGTTAAAATAAAGAAAAAAGGGCATCGGCATCATTAACAATGGTTCTATGGAACGGAACTTTTAAAAATAATATGTTTTATTGCCTCAATATAACCCATGCTGGAACAATCAATTGACAGGGCTTGGTATCCTTTTTTAATTGACCTTAGCTTAATAACAAAATAAAATTCTGATCTAAACATTATCGAAATAGAACTGTAATTTTCATTGTGGTCTAAAGGTAACATCATTTCACGAGCATAATAGCTGTTTTAACTAAATTCTGTACTGTTGAAAATTATATGTCACATATCATCTTTACGTAGCAGTGGCATTCTTAGATGGTTGGACTGAATACTATGTGGAAAATAATGTTATGTTAAATAATTATAAATTCTTGCAAATATCTTAGAATAGTGTTGATTGTCTACTGTATTGTTAATGAATGATCTCAAGTAACGTCCTGCATTGTAAAACAAACTTTTTTTAAAGATGTTTTTAAAGATGTAACTTCAGATATAACATAAAGGAATTAAAACACTCTGAAACACTGAAATATATTTAGCTATAGCAATATAAAGGTCTGAGAAGAATCAATATATACAAATAACAATTTTAAAATAGGCTCTAAATGATGATAGATACTTCTTTTCCTGAGGCTTGGCCTGAAACATAATAAATATATATTTTTATTATAAAATATAGAAACTTACTAAGAACATTAAAGATATACTTGATAAAGCGGTGATATAATCTTACGAAACATTTACCAACCTTATTTTTTCTTGCATATTTTCCAAAAATATCACTTACAGTGATTTTTATCAGTAATATACAACTTAATTTCAGGTAGTAAGTAGTGTTTATTAAAGAAACCTACTTTTATTATAGAAGCCTTTATAGAGTTATGTCCAGCTGCTTAATAATATATAATTGTTGAAGTATTTATAAAAATAATATATGTGCTGCCCCTTTCTAAAGATATTTTCTAAAATAACGGCTTTTTTGCGCTATATCTATTTCACAAGCCACAGCAATTCAATAATATTGGTTATATTTATAAAACATTATAACCAGTTTAAGCGCACTCACGTCTGTTCCTATATAGGCATGTAAAGCATGACTTATAGAAAAGCATGAAATTTAACAAAAATCACCACTGTTTCCTGTATTAATAACTTGATCCGAAAATATGATAATGTAATTAATACTTTATACTTTACAAGCACTTTAACAATGTAAAAACGTATTTATTCTGCTTTTTCTTGACACGGGAATTTAATTTCACAACTTGACATACTAGATTCGTATCACTTTGTCCATAAATCACATTTGACGCTTGGACAGCTAAACATGTATGAAAAACATGCCGTGATGGCAAATTGCTCATGAATATTATATTTTTGTAATTGTTTATATACTAACAAATCAGCACTAGTATGAGCTAAAATACGTGTATTCAAATAGTGAAAATGCATCATAAAGTAATTAATTAAGGGTTTGGGGTTCTCATCATAAATTAACGACACTGCATTACTGAATTTCTATACCTTTTACATGTATATCATTAAAGGTAAAATTAAAGTCCCAGTTACAATAGCTCTGTCACTGGTGTTATATTTGAATTATAAATGAAGTTGTTGTGTTGTTTTTTTTCTATTTACCTCTTATTTATTAAAATCGACATTTTGTTATTAAATCACGCACTGGTGTAGACTTTGTCTGACAGGTTATTATAATACTTATTACGCAATGCTACATAACGACAGAGATTAGCATAAATTGTGTACACGGCATATTTGTAACAAATAATAAAAGGTTTATCATTTAAAGCAAAGAAATAAAATTTTAATGTGAAATATATTTGATTCTTTTGCATTCCGTTAAATAAACGTTCGTGCTTCCTCGAAATAAAATGTAACGCCCAACTGCCGCCTGGGCCCACACATAAGCACCTCTTCGCCTATGACAATTTGGGTTTATAAAATATAATAATTACAGACAACCAATAAAACAAAACTAAGAAACAGTAACACAGTAGAAAAACGCGATAAAAATTGATCATAATGCTTCATTGTTTAGAAAGCGATACTATTGAAACGTTTACCTGTGCCTTTTTAATCAAATTACTACAATGTATTGCGGTATAAATTTATAGCGCAAAGTACATATACCGCAAAGTTTATGTGAACCTGCGACTTTTGAGATTAGTTGTATAACAGTATATCCAATACGCCACATTTTTTACTCTGTTTAAAATTTCCATAAATCTGTTTTAAGCACCGAATACGGTTTTTATATATTCGATTAGTTCGCCGAATCTTTACAGAAACTAATAAGATGTTTTTCATTTTTTTCAAACAATGCCATGTTATTTATACAAGAAGTGATTGAAAACGCCTATTTATTTATTTATTTATTTATTGGGTTTATCGTCCCACCAACAGTATTTCAGTTATCTGGAGACGGTGTCCACTTGAAGCAGTTATAGTGCTGCCTTCACTGTGTATAGCATGCCGTGAACACCTGGCATGATACCACACCCAGTCACATTATCCTGACACCGGGCCAACCAGTCGTGGAACTACCCTTATATTTGCTTGAGCGTTAGCAAGGGAGCTATACCACTACCATTTTTTAACGACTTTGGTATGTCGCGGCCCGGGATCGAACCCGGGGCCTCCCGTACCTGGAGCCGACGCTCTACCGATTGCGCTACCAGGTCCGGTGAAAACGCCTATATATGTTAACAGACTAAGACGACTTAAGGAACAACAGAAGCCTACTTTTTTATACAATAACCAAACCGTCTTTCGGATAATAGAAAAGCGAACTATAAGTGTTTTTGTTGAGTTGTTTGCATATAATAAGCAAGCAAATCTGCAAGCATATGTAAAGTTCAAATATTACAAGGAAGAATATTGATCAAGCTAAGTAGATAGGAAATTAATCAGTTTTCACATTGAAGAGAAATCACAAAAGCATGTTTTCTGTGAGCCTCCAACAAGTATAACAAAAAGCCATATAATTTTTTTGGTCGTTCTCTCTTCAACAAAAAAACACATATCTCCACAAATTGTCACTTAGTAAGCAACATTTTAACATTTTAACAACACACACGTTTCATTACGTAACGTAAAGAATTGTAAAAACAATAAAGCTTGAAAGACACCCAATTTTAACCATTGAACATAAGGCCCAATGCGTTTACGTAGATCATTTTGAAGCTTCTTGGTTCTGATTCATGGCGTCGTACATGGTAGTAAACCAACACTCAATTATATAAACAATGGTTTTGGTTTACATGTGGTTGTTTTCTACCAACTATGGGTTAAGTTTAACTTTATTGGTTAGTTATCCACAGTGGTTATATATTTGCATAAGTACAATTAACTGTTTTGTTACTTAACCAATCTGTTTAATCTTAAACAAAAGTAAAATTAACCAAAATAGCACACAATGCAACATTCTAATTGGTTCTACTAAATGAGAGGCCATTATATTTCTGGTTATAACTTTTACCGACCACTGGGAAAATGGTTAAAGTTAACCAAAAGTGGTTAAAATTGAAACCGATTAAATTAAAGCATATGAACAAAAGCTAAACAGCAAGTTAATCAATATGTATTTAATATCCTAACTTTGACCATTGGTTAAAATTTAACCATTGTTTATACAATTGGCTCCTAGTTGTTATTTTAACGAGGCTACAGTCTCGCTGTATTACTTAAGGAACGTACAAATAAAATGCACTTCCATGGAGAATTTTCATTCTACAGTAAGACATGGTTGTCTTCGTTAAACATACATTATACTAAACCTTTTTTGAGAAGCAATGTCTGTGTGGGTTGTTTTTTCTCAACACAGACATTGCATCTTATAAACGCTTGTATTAAAACAGACGATGGCTATGTTTATTCATTCGACTATCCCTTTATTCAAATATATATTATAACATTTATAACAGAATATTTATGGAAAACATACTTTTGAAAAACATGTTGATGCACCTCACTTTAAAAGATAATTTTAATACAAGACATTTTCTGTTTTGTTGATGTTGTTTTTTACTTTCGATATCTTTAAGACTGATGTTAACAAAACAATGCTACTGCTAGCTTTGATGTATAGACTATGAATATTAATAATAAAACATTCAAATAATTAATTTACGTAATCTAATTACGGCTTGTTTTCCATTTCGAATTATATTATTATCAAGATTAAGGTTTTTCCACGTCAAACAACATTATCCGACCTTGTCTTTCGATAACCTGTTCTATTACGCTAAATGTAAGGCATTATAATGGATAGGAAGCCAGTTAGGTATTAAGGTCGAATGTCACTCTACTACTTTGAAGGTCTTCGAATAGCGTAAGTATAAATAATTTACATTAACTAATTACGGCTTGATGTATAGACTGTCATTTTTATTATAGCAACATTATGGTATTTCTTCCAAAACAACAATGACCGACCATGCCCTTCGATAACTTGTTATTTACACGCAATATAACTGACAGCAAGCCATTATGATATGAAGGTGGAATATCAATTTGCTTCTGAAGAATAATCGGCTTTAGTTTCAGCCTTCGTGTTTTCTTTGTGTTGATGTTTTTGTTGTTGCCTGCTGCTTCTGCTGCCGTTGATAAGGGTAATGATTTTCCACCTACTTACGCTTATCTGACATGGCTATATTATCAAAATCGAGAAGATTGAGACAATTTTTACCAAATCCAATTGGACGGTAACACTGTAGTCAAAATGTATTTTACTTGAACGTCTTCAAGATATTTTTCAATTCGCAAGCAGATTTAATCTAATTCTTTAACATTTGCTTGACACATTGAGAAACCTACTAAGGATGTGCTGTGATAAAACGTTGTGTATATCTCTTATCTTATTGTCTCTTGGATTGCATTTTCTGAGACAGCAATCACAGTTTGCAGTGCTATTCTCCAAAGGCCATCAGTTACCACGTTGCATTTCAAATAGAAAAGTTTAAGGATGATTTTCAATTACTGAATATCGAATACATTGAAAAGAAGTTTGAGGGAAATCTGCTTAGTTTGTCGTATAAAAGTAAATTTTAAAAAAGCCAACATATTCATTTCTTAGCACGTGCCACCATTAAATAACTTTGTTATTAGACCTATTTTCTATCTGAAATGAATAATAATAAAATATGAGAGTTGTCCTACGAGTAATTCATTAACTGATTGCAATTGAAAATCTGAATCAAAGAGAAATAATTATCATTGTCGAAACACCATTAAAAGATTCCGTGATACGTCACATCTATTTGACAGCTTTTCCTCCAAAGCAACAATGACAATGCCATAACCTTTGATAACTAGTCCCGTTTACATGCGATATGACTGACGGCAAGCATTAACGAAGACGATGTGATATTAAAAGCACAATTGGCTATATAAGTATTTTAAATATTAAAAAAGTCCTATGTGTATTGCAATATATATCTGAAAATGGACATTGCAATAGTATTTATGTGTTAGGTAAATTTAAATAAACAAAAGCGCTAATATGAGACGTTGCAGAAAAATTGAGAAACCCAGCATTTCCCGCCTTGAAACGGTTAGTCGACAAAAGAGTCGACTCGGGTGCTTAAACCAGTTTGCGTAGCACTCATCTATATATACCACGTGTGGATGTTTGTTGAGTATTTGGATAACACAAGAGTAAATACAGATATAAACTGACATAACAATTGGCGGCGTTCTTCTCACAGAGGGAATAAATTGACCATCAACGACAACTTTTGGTAAACTCATCCAATGTCATAGAAAGAAAGAAAAAGCTCAAGGAAATCATGCTCGACCTGGAAAATGTTATATGCTATTGGAACAATTATTTGCGAATGAGGCCACGGAAAAATAACGCTTCCTGCTTTATTATAGTTGGTTGTTCCCCAAACCTTGTAACTGATTTTTACTTAGCTGATATACCAAAGGATAACAGCTTAATTGAGCTATGTGCGTTGTTGAAAGGGTATTGTAGCCTTAAACCACTTGTTATTGCAGAATGTTTTCGTTTTCTACAAAAGACTTAGGAGAGTAAAAAAGAATTCAGTATGAGCTTAAGACACACTAATTTCTTTCAATTTTGTGTGTGGTTTGAGGATAGAACAAATACATAAGGATGTATTGACAGAAACAAAGCATAATATTGACAGACAAAACTTATGCAGAAAAATGTATTGATATACAAAGACAAAGAAGAATGATGTATTGACAAAGACAATGCAGAAGAATGTATTGACAGACAAAGACAATGCAGAAGAATGTATTGACAGACAAGGACGATGCAGAAAGATGTATTGACAGACAAAGACGATGTGGAAGAATGTATTGACAAGCAAAGACGATGCACTCTATGCAGAAGAATATACTGAGAGACAAAGACGGTGCAGAAAATTGTATTGACAGAGAAAACCAATGCAGAAGAATGTGTTGACAGACAGACGATGCAGATGAATGTGTTGACAGACAGACGATGCAGGAGAATGTGTTGACAGACAGACTATGCAGAAGAATGTGTTGACAGACAGACGATTTAGATGAATGTGTTGACAGACAGACTATACAGAGGAATGTGTTGAAAGACAAACACTATGCAGAAGAATGTGTTGAAAGACAAACACTATGCAGAAGAATGTGTTGACAGACAGACGATGCAGAAGAATGTGTTGAAAGACAAACACTATGCAGAAGAATGTGTTGAAAGACAAACACTATGCAGAAGAATGTGTTGACAGACAGACGATGCAGAAGAATGTGTTGAAAGACAAACACTATGCAGAAGAATGTGTTGACAGACAGACGATGCAGAAGAATGTGTTGAAAGACAAACACTATGCAGAAGAATGTGTTGAAAGACAAACACTATGCAGAAGAATGTGTTGACAGACAGACGATGCAGAAGAATGTGTTGACAGACAGACGATGCAGAAGAATGTGTTGAAAGACAAAGACTATACAGAAGATTTTATTGACAGATAAAGACTACGCAGAAGAAGATGTTGACAGACAGACGATGCAGAAAAATGTGTTGACAGACAGACGATGCAGAAGAATGTGTTGACAGACAGACGATGCAGAAGAATGTGTAGACAGACAGACGATGCAGAAAAATGCATTGACAGACAAAGACAATGCCGAATAATGGACTGGCAATTACATGAGCTTTGATAGTGCATTTATAGGTAGAATGATTCAGCATTTAAAGATGAAAGAAAATTGCACAAATATACTGAATACTTACTAAGTTTACACGTAAATAAACTGAAAGAAATAAGAGATCAAGAAAAAAGGGTAGTATAGCATAAGAACAAAAAGAGACACAGTAGGAAAGTATAGAGACCCAAGTTTTAAAAAAATTAAGAAATGTAGGCAATGTTGTATGCAGTATCACAGAGAGGAAATGCGTAAATTTAAACAGGTTTCTTAGCCAGCAGAAAGGGTATTTCAAAACAGCATATCTTGTTAATGAATTGAGGGCAAAGGTAACGACAAATTCCAGCAAGAGGAATAAGGAATATTTCATATTAACGACAAAAGCCGAAAAATTATATGGGTTGTGTCTCCTGTAAAAAACGAAAGAAAGAACGTGGTAATATATCTAGATGTCGCATCAGGAGTGTTAGTTAGAGCTAGGAAAGTTGCCGAGAGATTATTTCAATACAGAGATTGCTACCAACTATTGTAAAGTAATACTCATACAGCACATAGCTTTTTGTACCAGTTTGTATGCTAAAATGCAAATCATAGTTACACTAACAAACAAAATTGCTAAACAAGTACGGTGTTGAAAAATGACACTCGATTATTGTTTGGTAGAAAGACCACATGACTTAAGTCTTATCTGAGCATCGAGAATGCTAGTGGAAAAGGAAGAAATGAAAGTAAAATGTCACAAGAGAAATTAATATCTGCGTTTAGTAGCGATCAAGGGGAAATTGTATGACTGGAGACTCATCTAAAGTTAAGCATAATGCGAAGCTGAAATGTGTACCATCTACACTAGTTCCGTTAGCACTTAGACAGCAAATAGAGAGAACATAGAGAATAAGTTCGACAGGTTATGATGAGACAAACTGAATCTGTAAAGCATTGTAAATCGGAAACTCCAGGTGTACCTGTGTCGAAATCGAATAATGGCATTCGAATTTTGAGAGTCAATAAAGGTTACAGAAAACCAAGTTTGATAAATAAGGTAATATATATTTCCCATTATAGATAGCTATTAAAATCAGTGCGGACAGGTGAAAAATTAAATGAAATGAACGTTGCATATTTCTAAAAAAGGGTAGATGATAGAGTGCAAATTTAAACATAGCCAAGAAGTTATGCCAGTCAAAAAGGGAGTGTTCAGATATATGAAACATTATTTTGGTATTGTCTTTTTTAATGGAACCTTAAGGCAAATTTAAGAAGACGTTCCTGGCGTCAGAAAAAAAATATTAGATGACATGATAAATATAGGAGAGACCTATGGGAATTACATCAATAGTCTGGAGCATGTTGTGGAAAATCATAACATAACAATATAATTTGACGGTACACACTGAGACATGCGTGTTTTTCACCGTTAAAGTAACATTCTTTGGCTTTGAGGTCGATAAGCATGATTTGTCGAAGAATTGAAGCCAAAGTTAGCTTTGTTTATTTTAATAGGGTGTCAGATTGGGTGATTGTGATTAGTGTGAGTCGGACAGAGAGTTGTTGCTGTGAGTGCGGAATGAAATGTTTATCAAAACAAATCAGTGGAACAAAGAGGGGTCAGATATTGGAATGGGGGTGTCTGGTCTGTTCCAGTGTCAGAGTATGTCATTGTGCATGTGAGAAGTGCGAGTCAGTTCAGCTCGGTTCCTAAAGAGAATTTGGTTGAGTGCCACATGGCTGGTCAAAAGATAGAAAAGTGTCCATCGTGACAAAAGGACGAAAAGCTTAACGAAAGAGTCACAGTGTAACAAAAATGTTAGACAGTAGAAAGTAGATCCATAATAGATCCAGCCTAGGATACAAAAGAGGATAAGTTGATCAATAATAGATCCAGCTTTGGATACAGAAGGGAATAAGTAAATCCATAACAGCTCCAACCTGGGGATACAGAAGGGGATAAGTAGATCCATAATAGATCCAACTTGGGAATAAAGAAAGGGATAAGTACATCCATAACAGATCCAGCCTGGGAATACAGAAGGGGATAAGTAGATACATAACAGATCCAGCCTGGGATACAGAAGGGGATAAGATGATCCATAACAGATCAAGCCTGGGAATACAGAAGGGGATAAGTAGATACATAATAGATACAGCGTGGGGATGCAGAATGGGATTGGTAGATCCATAATAGATCCAGCATGGGGATACAAAAGGGGGTAAGTAGATCAATAATAGATCCAGCCTGGGGATACAGAAGGGGATAAGTAGATCAATAATAGATCCAGCCTGGGATATAGAAGGGGATAAGTAGATCCATAACAGATCCAGCCTGTTGATACAGAAGGGTATAAGTAGATTCATAAAAGATCTAGCCTGGGGATACAGAAGGGGATAAGTAGATACGTAAAATGTCCAGCCTAGGATATAGAAGGGGATAAGTAGATCCATAACAGATCTAGCCTGGGGATACAGAAGGGGATAAGTAAAGCCATAACAGATTCGGCCTTGGAAGACCGAAGGGGATTAGTAGATTCATAATAGATGCAGCGTGGGGATGCAGAAGGGGATTGGTAGATCCATAATAGATCCAGGCTGGGGATACAAAAGAAGGGAAGAAAATCCATAACAGATCCAGCCTTGGAAGACCGAAGGGGATAAGTACATCCATAACAGATCCAGCCACGGTATACATAAGGGGATAAGTAGATCCATAACAGATCAAGCCTGGGATACAGAGGCGAATAAATTGATCCATCATAGATCCAGCCTGGGGATACAGAAAGGTATAAGTAGATCCATAACAGATCCAGCCTGGGATACAGAAGGGGATAAGATGATCCATAACAGATCAAGCCTGGGGATACAGGAGGGTATAAGTAAAACCATAACAGATCGAAGACCGAAGGGGATTAGTAGATTCATAATAGATCCAGCCTGGGGATATAGAAGGGGACTGGTAGATCCATAATAGATCCGGCCTGGCGATACAAAAGGGAATAAGTAGATCCATAATAGATCCAGCCTGGGGAAACAGAACGGTATAAGTAGATCCATAGCAGGTCCAGCCTAGGATATGGAAGGGAATAAATAGATCCATAACAGATCCAGCCTAGGATATAGAAGGGGATAAGTAGATCCATTACAGATCCAGCCTGGGGCTACAGAAAGGGATAACTACATCCATAACAGATCCAGCCTGGGAATACAGAAGGGGGTAAGTAGATTCATGACAGATCTATCCTGGCGAAACAGTAGGGTATAAGTAGATCAATAACAGATCCAGCCCTGGGATACAGAACGGGATAAGTAGATCCATAATAGATCCAGCCAGGGGATACAGAAGGAGATAAATAGATCCATAATAGATGACGCCTTGGAAGACCGAAGGGGATAAATAGATCCATAACAGGTCCAGCCAGGGGATAGAGAAAGGGATAGGTATATCCATAATAGTTCAAGCCTGGTATACAGAAGGGGATAAGTCGATCCACAACAGATCCAGCCTGGGATACAGAAGGGGATACGTAGATCCATAATAGATGAAGCCGTGGAGGACCGAAGGGGTTAATTAGATCAATAACAGGTCTAGCCAGGGGATAAAGAAGGGGATAGGTAGATCCATTAAAGATCAAGCCTGGGATAGAGAAGGGAATAAGTAGATCCATAACAGGTCCAGCCTAGGATACAGAAAGGGATAAGTAGATCCATTATAGATCCAGCCTGGGGATACATAAGGGGATAAGTAGATCCATAAAAAGTCCAGCCTAGGATATAGAAGGGAATAAGTAGATCCATAACAGATCCAGCCTGGGGATACAAAAGGGATAAGTAAAGCCATAACAGATCCGGCCTTGAAAGAACGAAGGGGATTAGTAGATTCATAATAGATCCAGCGTGGGGATGCAACAGGGGATTGGTAGATCCATAATAGATTCAATCTGAGTATACAGAAGGGGGTAAGTAGAACCATAACAGAACCAGCCTTGAAAGACCGAAGGGGTTAAGTACATCCATAACAGATCTGGCCAAAGATACAGAAGGGGATAAGTAGATCCATAACAGGTCCAGCCTGGGATGCAGAAGGGGATAGGTAGATCCATAATAGATCAAGACTGGGATACAGAAGGGGATAAGTAGATCCATAACAGGTCCAGCCTGGGATACAGAAGGGGATAAGTAGATCCATAACAGGTCCAGCCTGGGATACAGAAGGGAATAAATCGATCTATAATAGAACCAGCCTTGGGATACAGAAGGATATAAGTATATCCATACTAGATCCAGCCTGGGGATACAGAAGGGGATAAATAGATCTATAATAGATCCAGCCTTGGGATACAGAAGGGTATACGTATATCCATACTAGATCCAGCCTGGGGATACAAAAGTGGATAAGAAGATCCATAACAGATCCAGCCTGGGGATACAGAGAGGATAAGTAAAGCCCTAACAAATGAAGCCTGTTGATTCAGAAGGGGATACAGAAGGGGGTAAGTAGAGGCATAGCAGATCCAGCCTTGCAAGACCGAAGGGGATGAGTACATCCATAACAGATCCAGCCAGGGGTTACAAAAGGGGATAAGTAGATCCATAATAGATCCAGCCTTGGGATACAGAAGTGGATAAGACGATCCATAACAGATCCAGCCTGGGGATACAGAAGGGGATAAGTAAAGCCATAACAGATGCAGCCCTTTGATACAGTAGGGTATAAGTAGATCCATTATAGATCCAGCCTGGGGATACATAAGGGGATAAGTAGATCCATAACAAGTCCAGCCTATGATATAGAAGGGAATACGTAGATCCATAACAGATCCAGCCTGGGGATACAGAAGGGGATAAGTAGATCTATTACAGATCCAGCCTGGGGATATAGCAGGGGATAAGTAAAGCCATAACAGATCCGGCCTTGGAAGAACGAAGGGGATTAGTAGATTCATAATAGATCCAGCGTGGGGATGCAACAGGGGATTGGTAGATCCATAATAGATTCAGTCTGAGTATACAGAATGGCGTAAGTAGAACCATAACAGAACCAGCCTTGAAAGACCGAAGGGGATAAGTACATCGATAACAGATCTAGCCAGGGGATACACAAGGGGATAAGTAGATCCATAACAGGTCCAGCCTTGGATACAGAAGGGGATAAGTAGATCCATAATAGATCCAGTCAGGGGATAAAGAAGAGGATAAGTAGATCCATAATAGATCCAGCCTGGTGATAAAGAAGGGGATAAGAATATCCATAACAGATCCAGCCTCGGAAGACCGGAGGGGGGTTAGTAGATCCAAAATAGATCCAGCCTGGGGATACAGAAGGGTATAAGTAGATCCATAACAGGTCCAACCTATGATATAGAAGGGGTTAAGTAGATCCATAACAGATCCGGCTTAGGATATAGAAGGGGATAAGTAGATCCAGAACAGGTCCCGCCTAGGATATAGAAGGGGATAAGTAGATTCAAAATAGATCCAGCCTGCTGATACAGAAGGGGATAAGTAGATCCACAACAGGTCCAGCCTAGGATATAGAAAAGGATAAGAAGATCCATAACAGATCCAGCCTGGGGATACAGAAGTGGATAAGTAATTCCATAACAGATCCAGCCGTGGAAGACCGAAATGGATTAGTAGATTCATAATAGATCCAACCAGGGGATACAAAAGGGGATAAGTAGATCCATAATAGATCCAGCCTGGATATACAGAAGGGGATAAATAGATCGATGATAGATGAAGCCTTGGAAGACCGAAGGGGATAAGTAGATCCATAATACTTCAAGCCTGGGATACAGAAGGGGATAAGAAGATCCATAACAGATCCAGCCTAGGATACAGAAGGGTATAAGTAGATCCACAACAGATCCAGCCTGGGATACAGAAGGGGATAAGAAGATCCATAATAGATTCAGTCAGTGGATACAGAAGAGAATAAGTAGATCCATAACAGATAAGGCCAGGGGATACAGAACTGGATAAGTAGATCTACAATAGATCAAGCCTTGGATACAGAAGGAGATAACTAGATCCATAACAGATTCAGCTTGGGGATACAGAAGGGGATAGGTATATCCATAATACTTCAAGCCTGGGATACAGAAGGGGATAAGTAGATCCATCATAGATCCGACCAGGGGATACAAAAGGGGCTAAGTAGATTCACAACAGATCCAGCCTGGGATACAGAAGGGGATAAGAAGATCCATAATAGATCCAGCCAGGGGATATAGAAGAGAATAAATAGATCCATAACAGATAAGGCCAGGGAATACAGAAGGGGATAAGTAGATCTATAATAGATCAAGCCTTGAATACAGAAGGAGATAAGTAGATCTATAACAGATCCAGCTTGGGGATACAGAAGGGGATAAATAGATCCATAAAAGATGAAGCCTTGGAAGACCGAAAGGGATAAGTAGATCCATAACAGTTCCAGCCATGGGATAAAGAAGGGGATAGGTAGATCCATAATAGCTCAAGCCTTGGATACAGTAGGGGATAAGTAGATCCATAACAGGTCCAAACTGGGATACAGAAGTGGATAAATAAATCTATACTAGATCAAGCTTGGGGATACAGAAGAGTATAAGTAGATCCATACGAGATTTAGACTGGGGATACAGAAGTGGATAAGACGATCCATAACAGATCCAGCCTGGGGATACAGAAGGGGATAAGTAAAGCCATAACAGATGCAGCCCTTTGATTCAGTAGGGTATAAGTAGATCCATTATAGATCCAGCCTGGGGATACATAAGGGGATAAGTAGATCCATAACAAGTCCAGTCTATGATATAGAAGGGAATAAGTAGATCCATAACAGATCCAGCCTGGGATACAGAAGGGGATAAATAGATCCATAACAGATCCAGCCTGGGGATACAGATGGGTATAAGTAGATCCATCACAGATCCAGCCTGGGATACAGAAGGGGATAAGAATATCCATAACAGATCCAGCCTTGGAAGACCGAAGGGGGTTAGTAGATCCATAATAGATCCAGCCTGGGGATACAGAAGGGTATAAGTAGATCCATAACAGGTCCAACCTATGATATAGAAGGGGTTAAGTAGATCCATAACAGATCCGGCTTAGGATATAGAAGGGGATAAGTAGATCCATAACAGATCCAGCCTAGGATATAGAAGGGGATAAGTAGATTCAAAAGAGATCCAGCCTGCTGATACAGAAGGGGATAAGTAGATCCACAACAGGTCCAGCCTAGGATATAGAAAAGGATAATAAGATCTATAACAGATCCAGCCTGGGGATACAGAAGTGGATAAGTAATTCCATAACAGATCCAGCCGTGGAAGACCGAAGGGGATTAGTAGATTCATAATAGATCCAACCAGGGGATACAAAAGGGGATAAGTAGATCTATAATAGATCCAGCCTTGGGATACAGAAGGGGATAAGTAAATCCATAACAGATCCAGCCGTGGAAGACCGAAGGGGATAAGTAGATTCATAATCGATCCAACCAGGGGCTACAAAATGGGATAACTAGATCCATCATAGATCCAGCCTGGGGATACAGAAGGGTATAAGGAGATTCATAATAGATATAGCCTGGGGATACAGAAGGGGATACGCAGATCCATAACATATCCAGCCTGGGATACAGAAGGGGATAAGAAGATCCATAGCAGATCCAGCCTGGGGATACAGAAAGGGATAAGTAAATCCATAACAGATCCAGCCTTGGAAGACCGAAGTGGATTAGTAGATTCATAATAGATCCAGCCTGGGGATACAGAAGAGTATAAGTAAATCCATAACAGATCCAGCCGTGGAAGACCGAAGGGGATAAGTACATCCATAACAGATCTAACCAGGGGATACAAAATGGGATAAGAAGATCCATAATAGATCCAGCCTGGGGATACAGAAGGGTATAAGGAGATTCATAATAGATCCAGCCTGGGGATACAGAAGGGGATAAGTAGATCCATAACAGATCCAGCCTGGGGATACAGAAGGGTATAAGTAGATCCATAACAGATCCAGCCTGGGATACAGAAGGGGATAAGAATATCCATAACAGATCCAGCCTTGGAAGACCGAAGTGGGTTAGTAGATCCATAATAGATCCGGCCTGGGGATACAAAAGGGGATAAATAGATCCATAATAGATCCACCCTGGGGATACAGAAGGGCGTAAGTAGATCCATCACAGATCCAGCCTGGGATACAGAAGGGGATAAGAATATCCATAACAGATCCAGCCTTGGAAGACCGAAGGGGGTTAGTAGATCCATAATAGATCCAGCCTGGGGATACAGAAGGGTATAAGTAGATCCATAACAGGTCCAACCTATGATATAGAAGGGGTTAAGTAGATCCATAACAGATCCGGCTTAGGATATAGAAGGGGATAAGTAGATCCATAACAGATCCAGCCTAGGATATAGAAGGGGATAAGTAGATTCAAAAGAGATCCAGCCTGCTGATACAGAAGGGGATAAGTAGATCCACAACAGGTCCAGCCTAGGATATAGAAAAGGATAATAAGATCTATAACAGATCCAGCCTGGGGATACAGAAGTGGATAAGTAATTCCATAACAGATCCAGCCGTGGAAGACCGAAGGGGATTAGTAGATTCATAATAGATCCAACCAGGGGATACAAAAGGGGATAAGTAGATCTATAATAGATCCAGCCTTGGGATACAGAAGGGGATAAGTAAATCCATAACAGATCCAGCCGTGGAAGACCGAAGGGGATAAGTAGATTCATAATCGATCCAACCAGGGGCTACAAAATGGGATAACTAGATCCATCATAGATCCAGCCTGGGGATACAGAAGGGTATAAGGAGATTCATAATAGATATAGCCTGGGGATACAGAAGGGGATACGCAGATCCATAACATATCCAGCCTGGGATACAGAAGGGGATAAGAAGATCCATAGCAGATCCAGCCTGGGGATACAGAAAGGGATAAGTAAATCCATAACAGATCCAGCCTTGGAAGACCGAAGTGGATTAGTAGATTCATAATAGATCCAGCCTGGGGATACAGAAGAGTATAAGTAAATCCATAACAGATCCAGCCGTGGAAGACCGAAGGGGATAAGTACATCCATAACAGATCTAACCAGGGGATACAAAATGGGATAAGAGGATCCATAATAGATCCAGCCTGGGGATACAGAAGGGTATAAGGAGATTCATAATAGATCCAGCCTGGGGATACAGAAGGGGATAAGTAGATCCATAACAGATCCAGCCTGGGGATACAGAAGGGTATAAGTAGATCCATAACAGATCCAGCCTGGGATACAGAAGGGGATAAGAATATCCATAACAGATCCAGCCTTGGAAGACCGAAGTGGGTTAGTAGATCCATAATAGATCCGGCCTGGGGATACAAAAGGGGATAAATAGATCCATAATAGATCCACCCTGGGGATACAGAAGGGCGTAAGTAGATCCATAATAGATCCAGTCTGGGGATACAAAAGGGTATAAGTAGATCCATAATAGAACCGGCCTTTGGATACAGAAGGGTATTAGTAGATTCATAATAGATCTAGCCTTGGATACAGAAGGGTATAAGTAGATCCATAATAGATCCAACCTGGGGATACAGAAGGGGATAAGTAGATCCATAACAGATCCAGCCTAGGATACAAAAGAGGATAAGTAGATCCATAACAGGTCCAGCCTAGGATATAGAAGGGAATAAGTAGATGCATAACAGATCCAGCCAGGGAATATAAAAGGGATAAGTAGATCCACAACATATCCAGCCTGGGATACAGAAGAAAATAAATAGATCTATAACAGGTCCAGCCTAGGATATAGAAGGGGATAAGTAGATCCATAACAGATCCAGCCTAGGGTATAGAAGGGGATAAGTAGATTCTAAACAGGTCTAGCCTAGGATACAGAAGGGGATAAGTAGATCCATAACAGATCCATCCTAGGATATAGAAGGGGATTAGTAGGTCCATTACAGGTCCAGCCTAGGATATAGAAGGGGATTAGTAGATCCATAACAGATCCAGCCTAGGATATAGAAGGTGATAAGTAGATCCATAACAGGTCCAGCCTAGGATATAGAAGGGGATAAGTAGATCCATAACAGGTCCAGCCTAGGATATAGAAGGGGATAAGTAGATCCATAACAGGTCCAGCCTTGGATATAGAAGGTGATAAGTAGATCCATAACAGGTCCAGCCTAGGATATAGAAGGGGATACGTAGATCCATAACAGATCCAGCCTGGGGAAACAGAAGCGGATAAGTAGATCCATAACAGGTCCAGCCTAGGATATAGAAGGGGATAAGTAGATCCATAACAGATCCAGCCTGGGCATACAGAAGCGGATACGTAGATCCATAACAGGTCCAGCTTAGGATATAGAAGGGGATAAGTAGATCCATAACAGGTCCAGCCTAGGATATAGAAGGGGATACGTAGATCCATAACAGATCCAGCCTGGGGATACAGAAGCGGATAAGTAGATCCATAACAGGTCTAGCTTAGGATATAGAAGGGGATACGTAGATCCATAACAGATCCAGCCTGGGGATACAGAAGCGGATAAGTAGATCCATAACAGGTCCAGCTTAGGATATAGAAGGGGATAAGTAGATCCCTAAAAGATCCAACCTGGGAATACAGAAGGGGGTTAAAAGATCCATAAAGCATCCAAACTTAAAAGACAGAGACAAGGATAGAGTCAACCTTACCCAATATACCTACATATAAATGAGTACAACTTTAAAGCAGAGTTCATGATTTCAAGAAGAATGAAGACATGTGTATAGTGAAGAATTATTGGATTCATCACCTGCTTAAGTGACAGTAATAATAGCCATTTGTATTAATGCGAACATCATTTTTATAAAGACAGACATTTGTATTAATGCGAACATCATTTTTATAAAGAAACTCTTTATAAGTATTAAATATATATCTTTATTTCCAATGCTGGGACAGTAAATTTTTAACTATAATATATACGGCTATTTTAAACCATTTTAACTGCAATTGAAACGAACAGAGCTGGTTGAATTGAAACTCGAATGTTCTGTAATAATAACGTTGATGTATGCAATTCTGTATTGATGTTTTATTTTCATATATTATTAGATCCAACTGTTCAATCTCCCATGCAGAGTTGTCGTTCGTTCCTCTCTCAGACACCTCTGCAATGGGCTCACGTCAAGTTTTTTGACGGAAATTTTAGAGTGTTATTTTAAGGATATTTTCAAATTAAAATAATACTTCTACATAAAATGAATAAACATCTACTAAAAAGACATATATTTAAGTAAATAATTAAAGATGTTTAATTAATTCAAGCGCACTATTTTTGGAAGAATAACATAGTGATATTAATGCGCATTTGTAAATAAATATGGACGTGATCCACGAGGCAGTTTTGAAAGTCACGTGGATCGAAAGTAGTCCCGACATTAAGTGAGCCAATAACAGAGGTGAATGTATGAGCCCGATGGTAGAGAGTGCCAACCGTTGTCAACCGCAAAGCTGTATTTGTGCCATTTTCGTTATCCGTTTTAATATTAATTGTCATCGCTCCATTAATTGTCATCATAGTTCTACAATTTGTAGAAATACTACGCTCTGTGACATGATTTTCACATGACTGGTGCTAAGGTGTGTAAGTAATTTTAGAAACCAGAGACGAAGTCTTAAAACCGTTCTGAAACGAATGAATGAACGGTCGTTACATTAAGTGTGTCTCATGTTGAGGATAAGAGTATTGTTTAGTAAATACGTAAAGAAACGAAATCTAATTAATGTGCATAGCACTTGGGACAGGTGGAAATGAAATTGTCAGCAAAGAGCGAGATGTGTAATGGTAATTATTATACAGCTAAATAGGCGTAAAGGTAAATGGTGAATATTCATAAAAATGTCTGGACATTTGTTTTTACTATCAACATTTCTATTTCACAATTAAAATACAAACTAAGCTTTAATTTAAAAAAAAGCAGACAGGAAAGCATCAGTAAATTGTGCTTCCACTCATATTTAGTTATTTATTTTATTATAGTGTGTGTGTGTGTGTGTGTGTGTGTGTGTGTGTGTGTGTGTGTGTGTGTGTATGCGTGCGTGCGTGCGTGCGTGCGTGCGTGCGTGCGTGTTTGTGTGTGTTGTGTGTGTGTGTGTGTGTGTGTGTGGTGTGTGTGTGTGTGTGTGTGTGTGTGTGTGTGTGTGTGTGTGTGTGGTGTGTGTGGTGTGTGTGTGTGTGTGTGTTGTGTGTGTGTGTGTGTGTGTGTGTGTGTGTGTGTGTGTGTGTGTGTGTGTGTGTGTGTGTGTGGTGTGTGTGTGTGTGTGTGTGTGTGTGTGTTGTGTGTGGTGTGAAATACATCGCAGTGACCACTTATAATACTTATAACGACGTCCAACTATTCAGGTGGAGGAAGACCCCAGACCAATGTTTGGGGTAGAACACCGGTGCACCGCACGTCAGTTGAAAGACCTTCCCACATTAGGTCCTCCGCCCCGACCGGGCTAAGCAGTCAGAGGAGTTACAAATCGGTGACTCAACCACTACACCACGGGCGCCCCCATTCATATTTAAATCTTGTTTAGCTTGAATAATAAAATGTATTTGCGCAAACAGTGTGTATCTTGTTTCGGCAAAACAAAATATTGAAAGAGCCAAATTATGTACGAAATATTGTAATTCGTTATTCTATATATAGAGAATGAGACATGTTTCATCATTGTTCTGTCTATGTAGAGTTGTATGGACAACTATGATATCTAGTACTAGTAATACATGAAGGCGGATAAGAGCTACATTCTAAACTTTGTGTATTATCAGCAGTACATTCCAGACATCAGTACTTTGTTCTCGAAGGTCATTAACCAGGCCGTAGTCATGTAATCATTACATGACGTTAATTGTATTTATGTGTACCGGATGTTGTGTTTTAATCACAACAACTACAACAACAACTTCTACTGTTACTTCTTCTACTCCTCCTCCTCCTACAACTACTACCAACCTACCTACCTACTTACCTACCTACTACTACTACTACTACTACTACTACTACTACTACTACTACTACAACTACTACTAGTACTACTACTACTACTACTACTACTACTACTACTACTACTACTACTACTACTTTCACTACTTCTTCTATTGCTGTAACTACTACTCCTACTGCTACTACTGCTGCTGCTGCTATTATTTCATCAACTCCACTACTTATACTCTCAATTGCAACAAGCACGTCATTGTACTACAGCAACTACTACTACAGTTACTACGACGACCAATAGGATGCCTCCTCCTCCTCCTGCTCCACCTCCTGCTACTTATAATAAAAAATAATAACATTAATAATAATAATAATTATAATAATAATAATAGTAATAAAGACTAGTTAGAATTACAATAATAATATTGCGTGTCATTATAAAACGAACCAGCTACAGTTAATACTGACAAAACAAAAATACGATAAATAAAAACTCCATTGTTTTGACTCAAGTTACTATCCTACTGACACACATATTGCCAATGTTTACATTCCCTCAAGGTCCAGTCTTTCATTCAGCACGTGGTTTACCTGTACCGATCACGATCATGAAGCTAGATCGTGGCGGTACGGTGCAGAGCCGATCGTTTGGCGTGACATCGACAACCGCCAGACGAACGTAAGCCTGGGTAATAGAACAGAACGAACCACAGCAGTGCATAAAACATTGGATTGAAGCCTGTGTACTGTCGGTAAGTTTATATTTAATTGCTTAAGTAAAACATTATTATTCAGCAATATGCACAGATTTACGAGGTTGTTAGATTTTGCACGCCATTGTACTTTTCTTACTAAATGCATCTTAAAAAGTATTTCAATTGTTTATACGCTATCACCGTGTTCTGACACAACATAGCCTCTACTTTAAAAAATGCAATGCTAGTTTATTGTCCGTTTATATGTACTTAATATACTTAATATACTCATGAATGTGTACAAAACATTGTATCTGCGTTTTCAACGAAAGCATTATACAGAGAATCCAGTTTAATTATAATCATACGTTTTCAATATACGTAGAATGAATACCCTGATTGTTGAAGTATTGTCCTGGCAAGCAACCAAAGAATAATCATAGGCTAGAAAACATAAAGACTCCCTGTATATACGCTTGCTGGCTGGTGTATTGTGCTATCAAGTGAATGGCAGTCTCACAACAACCATTAGACGTACTGCCTGCCAATGATGACTTACATCGCACTAGCTGTTTAGACTAGCTACCGGCTACATATATGTACACTATCTTCAGCTTTCTTCTCAGGAGGTACGAGGTTGGAGCGCTCCTAAATCCAGATTTAAGCACTCCAATCGGTCTTTTTGCCGACTGACCGTTACAAGACGTAACTGCTGTTTTTTGTTTTTGTCTGTTTTGTCTCGTCTCTGCATTTTTGTCACTTTTACGTTTACCCTGTTTACCGCTGTCTAGAGGTAGTCAAGATTTAATATATGGTAATTCTTATAGGACCTTGTAGACCTTGACTTATTTACCTATTTTAAAATAGTGTCTCAGGAAGTGCTAGGATAGAGCTCTGTAAACCAGTTTTAGCACCAAATTGTTTTTTTATGCAGGATAACACCCTCCAAGGCGGACTGTTTGGGTCTTGACTACTTGTCTTATGTGCTATCTTAGTGCTATTGTCACTTTTACATCAAACTTTAATGTTTATACCTTTGTTGTATGTTATTTGAAATTTTATTTATATTGAAATGCTGGCGAGACCGTGTCTTCTTATCGTATTGGTATAAAAACGTGCTGTCAGTTTACATTCTGTGTGCATTTCTTGGTGTTAGATTAAATGCGGGGCTTTTAGTTTCAGGGACATATGGTGTAGTTATCTCTTCTAGGACGATTACAATCATGTTTTCTGTGTACTTTAAACCTGTTAATGATTTTTTGTATTATGTTTCGTGAAAACACTGTTGTGTAGACTGAAAATGAGTTTTTTTGTTACTTACTTGTAAATTGTTGTTCACTGTTGTCAAATATTTTGAAGCGTTCATTCGCATGATCTGTTTTGATGTTGATTTCAAGATAAATGAGGTATTCGACACAGGAACTTACATCTACCTTTTATTAACCATATACATACTCCACAAAGCAAATGACTTTTTCCAAATTGATATTTTTTTTTACTAAACTTTTATTTACACACCAAGACCATAACAAAAATAGTCACTGGACTATACTTTGTACTACAGCTTAAATAATCAATAATGAAATATTCTCTGTTAAATTAACAAAATCTAAGATAACCATTGTCATTATCTATTAACAGGGCATCCTTTTGCTGCTTATGAAACACAATTATCTGGATGGCCAGTGTCAACAACAATAGGATGGATCTGAGAAGTTGTATCGCCAGATTCCTTCAGACCAAACATCTTACCGATGTGACCTTCACCTTCACAGGGCATGTGAAAGTTCTGGAAGCCCATAGGCTTATTCTGAGCATGCGCAGTGAAGTCTTTGAGGCTATGCTCTTTGGTCCGATGTCAACAACAGACGAAGCCGTGGTCATTGAAGATATAGACCCCTCCATATTTGAAATGCTATTGAGGTAAAGAACTAATAATTTCAGCTTTTTAAAAGCGTGTAATTGTTTGTATCAAATGCTACATGCTTTATTGTGATTTAGTCTTATATTAAGAAAATATTGTCTTAGTCTGAAATTTAAAAATTGTCATTTTGCTGAGGGTGTCTTCAAGCCGGCATGCGGTAGGTGGATATCACTTAATTTGCTAGTTAAATTAATTGCAGGAAAGTAAAGCGGATTGCCAGGACATTAAACAATAATAGGTCTGTGCACATTTGACATCGATCTGATTCATGCGATCTTAACTAAAATGGGTAAGTCTTCATTAAGTTCTGTTTGTCGTATATGTTAACTATATAATTTTACCTGTCAGGAACAGATCAGTGTTTGTCAGCAATATTACATAGTCACTGTTATGCTTTTCTGGGTTACAGTTACATATACACGGACGATGTTGAAATCACTGTTGACGATGTGATGCCGTGTCTTTACGCTGCAAGGAAGTACATGCTTGACGGGTTGGTGCGACTGTGTGCTGACTTCCTTTCCCAACACATCACCGAAGAGAATGTCTGCCTTATCCATCAGCAAGCTTGTTTATATCAACTGGATCAACTCAGTGCCAGATGTTTCGCCTATATCATAAAGAAAGCAAAACAGCTTTTTGAAAGAGATAGTCTCCTTGACCTACCGGTAGAAAGCATACACAATATACTCACGGATGAACAACTGTTTACAGACGAGTTGTCTAATTTTCAATTGTTGATGAAATGGTCACAACACCACTGTACCTCACAAGAATTAACACCGACAGGACCGAAGAGACGTGAGGTTCTCGGTGAGGCCCTTTTCGATGTGAGATTCCCGCTCATGACAGCAGAAGAGTTTGCGAATTTCGTTGCACCGACAGACGTACTGACTAAAGATGAACAACTCCAAATGTATTATTTTCTCATTACAAAAAAGACAGTTTCAGATGGTTCAGTTGCTGGATTTATTAGCGTCCCAAGACTTTCCACCCCTTTGATGTTGGATTTCAGCGGTGTAAAAACAAAAGCTACGGCTGAAAATGCCGATGGCTATAATATAAGTATCACCTGTTCGCACGACATGAAATTGTTAGTCTTGAATACGAA